>QLTV01012198.1:6546462-6569526 GCA_003457575.1 Thermophis baileyi | reverse complement strand
CTAACACAAATATCTGCTGGATATTTGCGCAACATTCCAAGCATCAAGCGCCGATTGCTAGCTAGGTTGTCTACGTGAGAAACTGTAAGATGAGACAGACTTTGTGTACATTACCGTAAACACTATACAAGTATTTTAATATTGCAGACTTGCAGTATTATAAGTGATACTGATATATAACACTTTTAATTAAGTGGGTACATTGAATAAACATAACTTTTGAGTTTCAAATAACACTGATTTCGTTGTTGTCTTGGGTGACATCTGTGAAAAAATTCAGGTGCTCAGGCATGAAAATGTGCCGCTCAAACACTATACTTTCCCGCACACAGTGAAAAAAAATTAGAGGGAACATTGCTTAAGATGCTAGTCTTATATGATCAATCAGTCTATTTATATAATGCAGGTAGTCCTTATCAACCACTTGTTCAGTGACTAAGGTTGCAGTGGTGCTGAATGAGAGATACTCATGACCAGTCCTCAAAGTTCCAGGTGTTGCAGCAACCTCACAGGCACTTGATTGTGATTTTGGCACTTACGATGGTTGCAGCATCCCACAGTCATGTGATCATCATTTGCCACATTCTCTGCCAGCTTCCCACAAGCAAAGTCAATTGCCATCGTAACCCAAGGACCCACTTCTCTATGCTCCATTGTGTCTTTAACATTCGTGTATTCTTTTTAACAATACCAAGTTTGAGTCTACGTGAATTGCAGAAAGTATCTTATCTGCCTTTTTCTACAGTTAATAAAAATTCTGTATGCAGTAATTGCCAAGGGCTGAATTTGAATATTGTCAGAATTGATCCATTGAAGGGATCAATTTTTTATTTTAACTGTCTTCAATAAACTAGTGGTAGATTGATATTATCCCTTTTCCTTAAGAGAGAAATCTAAAATCTTTGGAGCTTGCTGTTAAATGCAGCACATGCTCGTAGAGCACACGTGGAAAATAACTCTTCAGTTATTTAATAGGTTTTAAGTTTTCATAAATTATAGAAGTGTGGTTAAATAATTTAATACTTTTCTTGAAGTCTTCAAAAGAGCAGCGTGGTGGCCTAGTGATGGAGATGCTTGCTCCCACTCAGAAAGTTGAGAGTTCAATGCTAGATAGCGGCAGATGCTTCTCTCCTAGGGTGCAATGAAAAAAATATGCGAACTCCACATGGCGTCAGGAAGGGCCACCAGCCAGTAAATGCTCAGCTCCATCCAGTCACCCTGACACTACCCTGAATTAAAGGATTACAGGATTGTAAAAATGGAGTTTTTGAAGACTTGAAAAGTGTTATTATTAGCAATATTACTACTGATGCACCATATTAAATCCTAATGAAGAAACATCAGTCCATTTATGTTGCTGTAAATTAGAATACCTTTTAGGGCAGTGATGGCGAACCTTTTTTGGTTTGCGTGCCAAAAGGGGGGGAGCACGGGGGGTTACGTGTGCACATGCCCACACCCATGCAGCCCCCCGGCGCATGCACGCGTGACCCCCCTGCTCCCGGCATGCGATGGCACGCCCGTTTTTTGCTCTCAACAGGCTTCAGAGCCTTTCTAGGAGCCTGGGGAGGGCGAAAACTGCCTTCCCCACCACCCCCCGGAGGCCCTCCGGAGGCAGAAAATGGCCCGTTTGCCAACTTCCAGATGGACCGGAAGTCCCGTTTTTTTGCTCTCCCCAGGCTTCAGAGCCTTTCTAGGAGCCTAGGGAGGGCAAAAATGGCCTCCTCCCCCGAGGTCCTCCGGAGACCGGAAATGTTCCATTTGCCGACTTCCGGTTGGACCGGAAGTCCCTTTCTTTTTTTGCTCTCCCCAGGCTTCAGAGCCTTTCTAGGAGCCTGGGGAGGGCGAAAACAGACTTCCCCACCCCTCCGGAGGCCAGAAATGGCCCGTTTCAAGTTGGGAACAGGCCATTTCTGGCCTCCGGAGGGCCTCCGGGGGGGGAGGCCGTTTTCGCCCTCCCCAGGCTCCTAGAAAGGGTCTGAAGCCTGGGGAGAGCAAAAAAAGAAAGGGACTTCCGGTCCAATCAGAAGTCAGCAAACAGAATGTTTCCGGCCTCCGGAGGACCTCCGGGGGGGGGGGGAAGGCCATTTTTGCCCTCCCTAGGCTCCTAGAAAGGCGCTGGAGCTTGGGGAGAGCAAAAAATGGACCTTCCCCACCCCCTCCGGAGGCTGGAAACAGCCTGTTTCCCGACTCCCAGTGGGCCCAGAAAGGCCGAAAATCAGCTGGCTGGCACGCGCATGCGTGCTGGACCTGAGCTCACGTGCTCACCGATATGGCAAGTGGCACACATGCCATAGGTTCGCCATCATGGTTTTAGGGGGTACTTCAGAGTAAAGATTTAACTATCGATCACTTCCATTTCTTCCACCAGTGCTTCCATCTAATACTTGTTGGCATCTCCTTAAGCCAGTTGTGTATGGCTTCCCTCCACAGCTGCCACTTGATTCTGAGAAAAGACATACCGGTAGTTGGTTTAAGGATTTGGAAGTATGCGCTAAGTGTGCACCCATGTGCACTCCAAAGCACGTTTTCCTCCTTTGAATCCAAAGTCCAGTACAGTCCTAGTATTTTGAGTAATTAGAGCGATGCAACACTTTGCTTCTTTAAAAAACAGTGTTAGTTTAAAACAGTAACAATAGCACTGGGTATATATAGAATGTACAAAACTGTTTTGAGTTTAGAAAGCCCTTTCTGATGTTCCCCTCACTTCCCCAACAGTGTTAGTTTAAAACAGTAACAACAGTATATACAGTATAGAATGTACAAAACTCTCTTGAGTTTAAAAAGCCCTTTCTGATGTTCCCCACTCAAGAAGAATACAATATTCTTCTTGAGTTTTGTCCCAAATTTGAGACAAAATGAAATTTCATTTTATATTGTTTCAAAGGTTTCACTATTCAGATATTGATGTTGTTTTCCTTCAAGCCACAGTAATTTAAAGCCAATAAAACTGCAGGAATGAGCTCTGGGGTTGTGTATTGCTGCCAACTAGTAGGTAGGGCTAACTGCTGTTTTTTAATTCTGAAAAAGAGTTCATGCTTTCCTTTTCAAAGAGGTTGCCAAAAGCAAAAGTTGGTATATGCATTACTAAGAACCCAGCCAAAGCCACAGAAATGTATTTTACTGAGGTGGTGCTGGTTAATTGTAGGTATTAAGACTGTTAAATTGAAAAAAATGTTTGTTGCTGTTTGTTTGCTGAAATCTTAGTTATGCAAACAAGCTGCAAAAAAAGCCTATTTAGTTGTTGCTTTCATTGTTTATTATAAAAATTTCCTAACATAGTTAGTAATATTGAACATAAATTACTAAGTTGCTTACTTTTAGGTCATTGTCTGACTTAATTATTTAATTATTTAATATATATATTGGTGTACCTGTCACTGGCTTGAAACAATTAGAAGTGAAAGGATGAGGTACAAATATTATTTTTCAGTCAAAGTTGGAGTTTAACAACTATATTGAATATTAATTGCATAATATGATCATTATTCTGTATTTATATATTTAACAAGCTGCTGCTTTACTTTTTAATGTATAATTTAATTTACAAATTGATATTGTGGAACTGCGTTAAAAATAATTTATACATGACATAGGCATTGGATATTTCCTGTTGTGATGAATTTCTAGCATACATATATACTAGCATTTGTCTAGTATTTTAAATCTACACTATTGGTATTATGTGTATTATTAATTTCTCTCTGCCATTATGGAATCAGATATTGGAAGGCATGTTCGTCATCAGGCCTTGTCCTATAAAATGTTTAGACTATATGTAAAAAGTCAGTATCATGAGTAGCTCAAACTGTACAGCATATTGGCTAGATTGTTCTCCTTTTCTGTTTCTATTTTCTATTTCTTGCTTAGAGAAATATACAGAAATCCCAACCCTTAATGAGGATTGGAATTTTCATTGTTTATGATGTGGTCGCTAGGTGAAACAGCACATGATCAAATGGCACAGCAGTGGCAACTTGGTAGGTCATTAGACTAGGACTATGCTATTGTTAGATGAGGGTCTCATGCTTTTCTGACCTGCTGTGCTTGCCTCCACTATAACTCTTCCCACACTCACCTATCTCCACCAATCTCTGCTCTTTTGGCCTTCTGAACTCTGCTGCCCTGCTAGATTGCACTCTGTTGCTATCTCTATATTGCCACACACGGAATGAATAGTGTCAAAATCTCTATTCCAATTTCCCGAAATTCTTCTTCTCTTGTGAAAGAATGCCTGATTTCTACTTTATTCTCAGGGTGTTTCAAGATTTATTCTTGATTGGGAGTTGAGCTTGGTGTGAAACTGGTATTAGCTCATTTTATCGTTGTTAGGTTAGCATGTGGATATTTGTGCTTCCCACATTGACAAATATATATATATATATATATAAGATCAGCAGCTGCCTGGCAAGGGCAAGGCTGCACATGCTTCATCAATGGGGGGGAAAACGTGGAGATCAATTGGCGTTGGGGAGGAGCACAGGAGGGGTGTAGGGAGAAAACAAGTGGTATGGGGCAGAGCACAGTGCAGCAGGATGGGATAGCAGAGAACAGAGCGGCAGGGCAGCAGAGTGCCGGATGTAAAAGGCCAGAGGTTAGGGAGAGATAGCAAGTGGTGGGATTGTAAATGCAGGCAGGCTGCTAAGTGCCTGAATTTTGATTACATGTTTACTGGGCACTGGATTGGCTGTAACTTGGAGGACTAGTTGTAATTTTGAACCATCACTGAATGAATAGTTAAGTGAGCTCTATGTATACTGAAAATTCAGATGAGTGGTGATTTATATTTCCATCATTTCTGAAGTAATATGGATTCTTTTAAAGAATGTATATCTTGCTTATTTTAGCTTTTTGAAGTTTCTATACTATCACCTAGAATTGAAAAGGCCAAACAGTGAACATGGGAATTTGAAACAGTGCAACTGTCTGAACTTATACATATCAGTTTGAGAATTATTGTTGTAAATGTATAGAAAATACAAATAAATATTTTGTTATTTCAGTTTCCCTAACTAAAAATGAATTTGAATTTGTTGGGTTATATAAATTTAGTAAATCATTTTAATGTCTGATATTTTAAAGAAAAAATGGTTATTTAAAACACTATAAATATAACTTTGGTATTGTTGTTCAACAACAATAAGTCATGTCCGACTCTTCGCAACCCCTTGGACACACCAAGCCCCCCTGTCCTTCACTGACTCCCAGAGTTTGCCCAAATTCATGTTCACTGCATTGATAACGCTATCTAATCATCTCATCCTCCGTTATACTCTTATCCTTTTGCCTTCAATCTTTCCCAATGTAAGGGTCTTTTCCAATGAATAACTTAGATAGATGTGAATGTTGGAATGTATGATTTTCATTTTCTTAAAGATTAGATTTATTAAATATTGCCTCTGGTTTATCTGTTTTGTAGTTCTCATTCACAGTTATCAAAGGAATGGACAGAACCTCAGCTTTTTAAAGTAATTTCATATATGTTATATACATAAAAGTTGCTAGAAATATGTTTTTTTGCTTTGATATTATTTCTAAGAGTGCTGATGTTCATTTCAGTGATACTTAGTTACTGTGATAATATACTTCTTTGATATTACGAATTAGGTGAATGGAAGGTTTATAAAATAATTACTAACATTTTAATTACCAAGAATTCAGTAAAATTGTGAAATCCTCTGGAGGATTAAAAAAATGGGGTGGCAGAAATGTTCATGCAGTAACTCTAGCAAATTTCATTTTAAGCTACAGTGAAGAAGAATTTCTAGAAATGGATTTTGGGTCTTAGATACATAATTACACTCTTGATCAAAAGCTTTCTGAAATAAATAACCCCCATTTTTTGTCCAAAATATGGTAATTTGAGCTACCTTTCTGTTGGTCAATGTCTTTTTCTGTTTCCTTCCACCTTTCCCAGCATTAAAGCCTTGTCCAGAGAGCTAGATCTTCACATAAAGTGTCTGAAGATTGATAATTTGAGCCTGGTCATTTGTGCTTTGAGTGAGAATTCTGAGTTGATTTGTTTAAAGTTTCATTTATTTGTTTTCTTGGCTAGATAAAATCAAAAGCCTTTTCATAATCAATTAAGTACATATATTGACTTCTTTTTTTCATATTTCTTTGACTTTCTAAGTTATCCAGCAAGCCTTGTTAATAATGTCTCTTGTTCCTTGGCCTTTTCTAAAACTAATCTGAACAGTTAGTATCTCCCTCTGCCTGTAGAAATATAATTGTTTTGGATGACTCTAAACATTATTTTGTTAGTTTATGAAATTAAGAATACTGTACAATAGTTTGCATATTCTATTAGGTTTCATTTTTTTTATAATTATTCATAGATTTACCTCTTCTAATCTGTTGGCTGCTGGCTCATTCTCCAGATTTGTTGGCATTGTTTAGCTACAATTTCTATTGATTCTTTTTCCATTGCTTGTCATGGTTTTATAAATATTCCAACAAATCCTATAGCCATCAGCCATCCAAGGCAGAGCAGGCTAGGAATCCAATGTCATGTAGGTCAGTACTATTTTTATTGAAAAGCTATACCAGTAACATCTGGATGTTATCTTGCTAGCAGCTCTTCCTCTTGTCCCTCAAAGCCATTCCCTCTTCCCTCTACAAAAGCTTTTGGACTTGGTAAAGAACAGACTGCTGATCCCACTTCATCTTATTAGAGTTAGAGATTTTTGTAAATAGAGAGTATCTTCTATTATATCTGGGATGTGGGTATGTTTACTGTGAAGAATTTCAATATACTCCTTCCATCTGTGTTTCATTTTTTATGAATCAGTTATTATTTGTTATTAGTTATTATATTATAACTATACAGTCTCTGGGCATTTCTTCACATTCAGTTTGAGATTGGAACTTTATTCTGAGGTGACCAGTTCTTTCTATCTTCATTGTCTTTATAGATATGATTGTAATACAACCTTGTCTTGTTTCTTTGCAAACTTGGAGCTAGTCTCATTGTCTCTTCTAAATCTCTGACATTTTTTGCTAAGTTCTTTCTTGAGATATTTATTTTTTGTAACTTTGATTTCTCTTCTTGGCAATTTCAACAATTTTCTTTCTTATATTTCTTGGCCTTTAGCAGTCCCTTTTTGCACTCAGTGTTAACAATTTTCATTTCATTCCATACTTCCTTTGGTTTCCTATGAGTTTCAGGACTTCAGAGTAATTCCTGGTATTTTTCTTGGAAGACGAAAGGTACATGCTCAAGATTATATTGGGGAAACTGGTTAGCTTTGTTGTTCTGCTTTAGCTTGATTTGGAATTTGTACATGAGGTGTTGTTTTGTTTGTTTTGAACACTGTGTTGGCAATGAAAAAACAACAGATTGGCAGAAACAGATAAGTCATTCTGCTTTATTTCTGTTTCCTAGGCCATATAGTCCAACTGTTTTCTTCCTTACTGTTTCCAGCTTTGACATTCCTGTCTCCAACCATAAGCAGCATATTAATCAGCCTCCTCTTTTTCTGCCTCAGTGGTTGAAGCATAAACTTGGATAAAGGTAAAGGTTTCCCCTGTCCAGTTGAGTCCAACTCTAGGGAGCGGAGCTCATCTCCATTTCTTAGCCAAGGGAGCCAGCATTGTCCGAAAACAGTTTCGTGGTCATGTGGCCAGCATGACTATATGCCAAGGCACATGGAACGCTGTAATCTTCCCATCAAAGTAATACCTATTTATCTACTCACATTTGCATGCTTTCGAACTGCTAGGTGGGCAGGGATGGGTGCTCACCGTGTTGTGTGGTGTTTGGGTCTCGAACCCAGGCTGTCAGCTTTCCAGCTGAGAACTCAGTGTCTTTAACCACTGAGCCATCGTGCCCCCGTAAACTTGGATAACTATCATATTAAAAAATTGTCCATTAAGTCTAGTTGATATTATGTATGTATGTATGTAAGATCTCTGCTGTGTGAGCTGCACTGGATGCTTGTTTGATTGCAGGTCTTATTCCAGGCATTGGTTAATACCTTTAAAGCTCTTTATGACATGGGGCCATGTTACCTAAGGAACTATCTTGTCCCAAATATATCAACTCATCCCACCCAATAGGCAGGAAGGCCATGTTACAGATCCTGTTAGCTAAAAATTTCAGTGGCAGAGTCAAGGAAGAGAGGCTTTTCTGCTGTTGCCCCCACCTTTTGGAACATGTTGGTGGCACAGTGGTTAGAATGCAATACTGCAGGTTACTTCTGCTGACTGCCAGCTGTTAGCAGTTCGACAGTTCAATTCTCACTGGCTCAAGGTTGACTCAGCCTTCCATCCTTCCGAGGTTGGTAAAATGAGGACCCAGATTGTTGGGGGCAATATGCTGACTCTGTAAACTGCATAGAGAGTGGCTGTAAAGCACTGTGAAGTGGTAAGTGCTATTGCTTTCTTTCCATCTGAGGTGAGGCAGACCACCACTTTTCTGGCATTCCAGAAGACCCTTAAAACCTGGCTTAAGTCAATTAGCATGGGGATCCGGTAGTGGTATGCAACTGGGATGGTTGGTGGCTTGAGGGTGCCCCTCAGCCTTTTTAACTTTGTCTGCTTTTGTATGAATTTTATGATGTGAGATGGGCAATGTATAAATTTGATAAATAAAAAAGTGTGGTCATTGACTGTATTACATCCAAGTATTGTTTATGTTATAACCTTCCAGTTTATGAAAATAATGTTGTTCCTTCTTTTCTCCGATGTGCTAACGTGAGAATCCAAAGTATGGGTTAACTCCACCTTCTTCCTTTTAGAGACTGAATCCATTAAACGTTTTTGCCACGCCTCTCCTGGCTGAACCCCAGTTTGATTCAGTCTTCATCAGAGCGAGACGTGTGTAGTAAAGCTATTCAGAATGAAGGATTTAAATTACTTTGGATTCTCAGAGTTAGCAGTAGAGAAATTTATCAGTGTTTGGTTTGCAGTTTAATTCAGCCTTTCTGGGTGGCTGAGAAACACAGTCTGTCTCTTTAAGAGCAGCTGTGTGGAGCGGAAGTCAGCAACTTTGGAAGTGGCGCTTCTGGGGCGATCTGCACAGCCATTCGGACAAAGATCTGTTGTTTTTGTTTCATTTCTTGGAAAGTCAGCTGTGGAGCGCTAGAGAGACCAAGGCAAACAGCTGAGAGTCGGGAACAGCGAGATTCAAAGAGCGCTCCACGGAGCCACTGCGGCAAGGCGGGAAAGCCGAAGATCAGCTGTTTTAGTGTTAGAGAGGCTTTTAAAGGGAGCCGCAGTCGCGCGGCTTGGATTTTGGGCGTTTTTTTGTTGTGGAGGGGAATTTAAAGGACGCTGCTGCTCAGCCGGACTAGGAAACTGCCGGAAGGAACCAGCTGGCTACCCGGTCCAACCGGCGCCGCTGCAATGGATTAGCTGGCTAACCGGTCTGATCAGCACCGCTACAAGGAAAAAGTTGCCTGCCCATTTTTCAATGGCACAATCGCAACGAGTGCGCTGGCTACGTGGTCTGACCGGCAGTCGCGAGAACAACATGGCTGGAGACCTGATTCTCTCAGCCCAGCCACCATTTCCGGTTCTTCCCAGAGGAGCCGATGTTTGGCGCGCTTTCATTAGCAGACATCCTGGCGCCTCCCCAGCAGGGGTCCGGAAAATCCACAGCACAGCAACATCAAAAGATGGAGAATACTGCTGCATCAGAAAGCCACGAGATGGCTCACGTGAGTGGGGAAAAAAGGGGGATCTCAGCACAACCCCAGATAGAACAAAAAAGCCCCTCAGCATCAAAGGTAGGCAGTAGGAAAATAGCTGCCAAGATAAGGGCAAAAGCCCTTCATGTAAGGAAAATCTCTAAGGCTGAGGAAAGGGATGCCCTGAGGCGCCAAAGAGCCTTGGAAAAGGAAATCTCAAAGTTTAAAAGACATTCTGAATGAAGAGAGCTAGCAGAGCTCTCTGGGGGAAACGAAATCACTCCCTCCTTAAGGCACTCTGAGACAGCCAAGGAGGAGAAGCATATAGGTCTCCCAAATTGGTCGCCAGATGCCGCCCCAAGAGCAATTCTCACAGTCAAATAGCCTGTCAACAGAGAATGGATGGGAGCCTGATTTTAAAAAGATGCATATGGCCCCGAGGCTACCTTTACCCCCACAGCGGTGGGGCTCTGCCCAGGGGAGATTCAAAGCTCAGGGATTGCTGAGCAAATGAGGCTTTTGATATCCTTAACACAAGGGCTTGTCACATCCTTGCAACAGGGGAACCAGAAGGATTCTGTGGCATCAGGCTCAGCTCTGGAGCATAGCCTGCATCAGGCACCCCAAGATCAGGAAGACTTGAGGAATTTTAGGGAGTCTCGCTCTCCTACTCCATCCCTACAGACTAGAGATTGGATTTCAGGGGAGGAGGACCGGAAAGACTGGAGTCTTTCAGAGGATGAGGGATCGGCTCCTGAACCCCCAGCATTCACGGGGCTGTTCCGTCCTTCCCTCTTCAAACATCTCTTCAATTTTCCCTTACATCGAAGGAAGAGTCCAGGACGGGTTATTCTATCCCCATAGCTCTATGGACTGGATTGAATTTTCTGAGGATCCGCCTCCCTGGTGACGTTCCTCAGTCGTTCAATCCAGTCCTCAGCTCTTGGACGGTTTTTTCCTTAGCTTCTGAGCTTAAGGATTGTTTTCTCCATTTTTTTTTCTACCCATCCTGGACTTTTCCTTGTTCCTCTTTTTGTTTTTTCTTTTCCCTGGACGGCTATTTGCTTGTGTCTGGTACTCGTGAGTATTTAGCTCGTGCTGCCTTCGGGCGCCCAAGAAGCCCTTTCGGATCGATCTGCTTTGCTGTTTTTGGGACGGGGGCAGAGCATTTTAGTTTCTAAAGGTTCCGATCGGTGCTAGTGCCCGCTTAGCCTTCCAGCTGGCTAGCGGTGATTGCGGGTGGCATTTCGCGCCGTTTTTCTCCCTTTTTTTGCCGATCCCTGTTCTTAGCCCTCAGGCTTGGCTTTGCGAGCCGCCCTACAGTTGATTGCCCGAACTACAGCTGATTTTGTTGCTTCTGAGGATCCGGTTTTTTTGCTTATTGAGCTTGTCACTGCTCGTTTTTTCCTTTTGGCTTCCTTTCGTTGGACTCTGGCAAGTTAGTGCCTTTGGCACAAAGAGCCATTTTGCACCCCTCTTTACGTGGCCGGTTTATTTTTGGCGCGAACGCCATTTTGTGCTCCCTCCTCGCGGCCGCCATTTTGTTTGCCGCTTTGAAGTACTTTTGCCTTGTGGAGATCGTGGAAGGCGGTTTTGGGGAGCCGGGCCTGGAGGCTGTTTTGGGGTTCACCCTCGGTCATCCCACAGTGCTCCATGAAGGGGGGGGAGGAATCTGTCGGTGCAGACCCCCTCCTCCACCTTCAGCCTGCTGCTGACTATTCTGGCACTGTTGGTTTGAGCACCAGCCACCTGGAGAAGGGGCCCCGCTTCGCGGCTTCTCCTTGCTCCATTACATAGCAGCGGCAATTGGAGCATAAGTCTGCTTGGTTCTTGAGACCTTACCAGCCTTGCCAGGTTTTCCTTCTTTAGCCTTGTATTCCAGGCCTTTGGCCTGTGGGGCTTGGGGCCTGCCATTTTGTGAGTTGGCAGGGCTGTGGGAGTTTATTAATATGTCTTATTTCTGATTATTCAGGATGGACAGAGAGATCGCCTCTCCTTCCCAACCTAAGGGGTCTTGGTCTCCCCCTGCTTCGGCTGCCTCAGCTAGGGTTTCCACTCAGACTAGGCCTGCCAGCCTAGCGGCTGCTGAAAAATTAAAAAAGTCAACCTTCAGCCATCGTAAGGGTTTGAAGGCAGAGTTGGAAGCAGTGCGCAAACGCCATAAGGCGTTGGACAGGGAGTTTGCAAGGGCTGAGGTGGCCTCTGAGCGATCTTCTGGTCATCGACAAGGGCAGAGGCTGGTGCCTGTGGAGCTGTCTGGCAGCATTGTTTCCACTGAAGCCCGTCGGGTCATTCCTGCGGGGTTACCCTCCCCTCATTCCAGTCAGGTCATGGAGGTTGCCGTGGAAAATCAGGGGGAAGTGCTTCCCTCTGCGGCCCTGGAGGGCCCTCTGCCGGAGGTTTCTGCAGTTTGTCCGGCTGCAACTTTTACCCCCACTGCAGCAGGCCTCCAACAGGAGGAGCACCCGGGCCTGGACATCCCTCCTTCTATAAGGGCGTGGCTGGCTTCAGCCATCAATGAGGGTATTGAGGCCCGCCTTCAGCAGTATCCATCGGGTATTGCTCCTGCCTGTCTTCCGATGGTGCCCCAAACTCAGTCAGCTGAAGCGGTCGGTTATTATGCTTCTCAGGGGGCTTACATGGCTGATTATTCGGATGCCAGTCTGGCTTCTTATTCGGAGGGTGAGCTGCAGGGGGAGGAGGAGTTTTATTCTGACTTGGATCCGGAACCACCCCGCAAGCCGTCCTTTAAGGGCTTGTTTGACCCGGCCCTTTTTCCGCAACTTTTGGCTAAAGCTAGGGCCACGGCCAATATAGGTTTGGATGCTAATGACCTGCTCTGGCCCCAGGGCTCTGTGGCGCAGGTAGATGTTCTTTTTGCTGAACAGGAGGTCACGCCGGACGCGGTTCCAATACCGCCCATGTTCCTGGACGTAATATGTCGCCAGTGGGCGTCCCCTGCCAGTTCGCAGAGGCCTAGTGGTCCAGAAGCTACTGCTTCGCGGTGGAACCGAACCTTCTCCAGCTCCTTCAGTTGCCAGCAGTGGATGCTCCCGTCGCCTCACTGACGTCGACTTCCGTTTTCCCACCTGACGCGGACGATGCACTGAAGGCGGAGGAGTGGCGGGAAGAGATGGCCCTCCGCAGGGCCCATCAAGCTGATGCGTGGGCCATTCGGGCCTCTACCACGGCTTCATTTTTTAGTCGGGTGTCCTTGAAGTGGCTTCACCAGCTGCAGAACAGGCTCCCTTTGGAGGATGTCTGTGGTCATCAGGACCTCTCCAAAATTATTGCCGCGACTGAGTTTACCGCGGATGCCACCTTGGCAGTGGCCAAATTCTCCTCCAGGTCCATAGCGTCCTGTCAGGGCGCGGCGATTGCTCTGGCTGCACCATTGGCGTATGGATAACAAAAACCGCTGGAAGCTTGCCTCTGGCCCATTTGATGGGGGGAATTTGTTTGGCAGTGCCCTTGAGCCCTTCCTCATTGAGACTATGGACAGGAGGAAGGTTCTTCCCTCCCAATCCCGGCGTTCTTCTGCCCTTTTCCTTACTCTAGACGGCCCTCCTTCGGGCAGGGGAGATCTGGGGCGAGCTCCTCCCGGCAGTTTAGGCCCTTTCCCCCCAGATCTGATTTTCAGCCTGACCGCCCGGCCTTTTCCAGCAGAGGCAGACCGCAGCACCAGTTCAGGCATCAGGGCAGAGGTAGCGGTGGCAAGCCCTTCAGGCGGCAAAAGTAGTCTGGGCTCCTTTGGCCTGGACCCTGGTCCTCCCATTGGGGGGAGGCTTGGTTTGTTTGCTGATCGCTGGGAGGAGACGACTTCTGACGCCTGGGTCAGGGAGACCATTCGGTCAGGGCTCTCCCTAGAATTTCCCCTCCCCCAAGCTTCTTCCTTCGCTGCCCTCTTTCTGGGGACCCGGTGCGCCAGGGACTCATGGCATCGGCGATCCAGCATTTGCTGGACATTCAGGCCATTCAGCCGGTTCCATCGGGGCAGCGGGGTCAGGGCTTCTATTCCATTTTGTTTCTGGTGCCCAAGTCCTCGGGGGGTGGTGGTTGAGAGCAATTTTGAATCTCAAGGGACTGAACCGTTATTTGGTTTACCGGAGGTTTAAGATGCACTCCCTCCGGTCCATCTTAGCGGGTATCAGGGAGGGGGACTTCTTAGCATCTGTTGACCTCACGGAGGCCTACCTCCATGTCCCTATTCGTCCGTGCCATCGACGTTATTTGAGGTTTTATTACGCCGGCAGCCATTATCAGTATGCGGCGCTTCCCTTTGGGCTGGCTTCGGCCCCGAGGACCTTCACTAAGATTATGACAGCACTCGCAGCGTCTCTCCAGTCGATTCCCATCAGGATCCAGTGTTATCTGGATGACCTTCTGATCCAGGCGTCCTCCCGGCTGTCAGCAGTATGAGATCTGGCTTCGACCATCCAGGCCCTCAGGGACCACGGGTTTTCCGTAAACCTCTCCCAAGTGTCACCTGGTACCGGCTACAAGGTTAGTTCACCTAGGGTCGTTGATTGACACAGTCTCAGGTCAGGTTTTCCTTTCCTAGGACCGACAGGACAGCATCCGGTCCTTGGTGGCCCAGTTGCGCATGGACAGGGAGGCTCCAATTGTGTGCCTGTCGCAGCTCCTAGGGAAAATGATTTCCTGCCTGGACTCGTCCCCTGGGCCCGTTTCCATGCCCGGCCCCTTCAATGGCTGCTACTCCCTCATCAGCGGGCTGGTGGCAGCGCGTCGCTCACCAGGGTCCGACTTCCTTCGGAAGTTCTGGAGTCCTTCGACTGGTGGGTATCGGGGGCCATCGAGAAGGGCTGCTTCTTCCGTGACCCGGTGAGACTGGTAGTGATATCCGATGCCAGCCTGTTCAGCTGGGGGGCACATTTCGCTTCCCGGGTCGCGCAGGGCCAGTGGTCTCCGTCGGAACTCCGGCACAACATAAACTGGCTGGAGCTCCGGGCGGCCCGGTTGGCCCTCCTGTCCTTTCAGGGGGAGTTACAGGGTCACCATGTCCTCCTCTTGATGGACAATGTCGCGACGAAAGCCCACGTCAACCGTCAGGGGGGGACACGCTCCGGCCTGCTCATGCGGGAGTTGGACACTTTGTGCCGGTGGGCAGAGGATCACCTGTTATCGATATCGGCGGAGTACATTGCGGGGTCCTCCAACGTGATGGCGGACTGGCTGAGTCGGGCACAGGTGGACCACTTGGAATGGAGTTGGTGCCAGACCTCTTCGAGGACTTGTCACGGAGGTTCAGCCGGCCCCTGGTGGACCTCTTTGCCTCGCTGGACAATGCCCAGCTTCCCCGTTACTTTTCGCGGTTCCCAGTGGTTTCAGCTAGCTGTCTGGAGGTTGAGCGGGGCCTCCTAGCACGGGAGCGGTTCTCGGCTGGGGTCATCAGCACCATGCAGGCGGCGCGGCGGCCTTCCACCACTCGTATTTACGAGGTGACCTGGCGGACCTTCTGTGCTTGGTGCGGTGAGCGCCGTTTGGCCCCTCGGGGGTTGACGGTTCAACAGGTCCTGGACTTCCTTCAGGACGGCCACCTCAAGGGCCTTTCTCCCAGCACTTTGCGCCGCCAGGTCGCTGCTTTGGCTTCGGTTTGGGACTCGGGGGACCGGCCTTCCCTGGCCCATCATCCGCGAGTCTGCCTTTTTCTCCGCGGGGCCTCTAATTTGTTGCCTCTGCCTATTCACCGTTATCCCAACTGGGATTTGACTGTGGTGTTGCAGGCCCTCACCAAACCTCCGTTTGAGCCCTTACGGGAGGTTTGTCTACGGCTGTTGTCGTGGAAGGTCGCCTTCTTGGTGGCCATTACATCAGCGCGGTGGATATCGGAATTGGCGGCGTTGTCGACATGCAAGGACCTTTGCATCTTCCATGCGGACAGGGTGTTTCTGTGGTTGGATCCGGTGTTCCTGCCGAAGGTCAACTCCGTCTTCCACCGCTCTCGAGTTGATTTTGCCCAACTTCTGTCCGGACCCTCGCCATGAGTTGGAGGTCAGGTGGCATATGCTGGACGTTCGGAGGGCGCTTCGCATCTACATCCGCAGGACCGCCCCTCACCGGAAGACGGAGGCCTTGTTCGTGTCTTTTCATCCGTCAATTGGCCGCAAGGTGTCGTCTTCCACGGTCGGCAGGTGGCTTTGGGCCTGCATCATCTCGGCCTATCAGACGCAATCCCTTCCAGTGCCTCAGGGTGTGACTGCGCACTCAACACGAAGTGCGGCCACCTCGGTTGCCTGGTCCACACAGGCTACCGTTGAGGAGATCTGTCGGGCGGCGACCTGGACGTCGGTTTCTCCCTTCATGCGGCATTACCGGATCGATGCCTTTGCATCGGCTGACGCAGCGTTCGGCCGGCGTGTGCTGCAGCGGGTGCATGAGGAACCGGGGATCCGTGAGTGATGGTTGCCCGGCCTGCTGGACTCAGACCTTTGGTATGTCCCATCCTGGACTCTTCCTTCGATGTGAGGGAAAAGGGGCGTTGGTCCTTACCTGATACGCCCTTTTTCCGAGGATCGAAGGAAGAGTCCAGTCCCACCCTCTGGTCAGGTTCCTTGGCCGGCCGCCGGGGGGATTTGGTGTTTTCATCCTTCTGCAGGTTTTCGCGGGACATTGCTGCGCTGGCCTGTGGATTCTTGCGCCATTCGCTTCGGACTTGTGGGAACAACTGAGGAACGTCACCAGGGAGGCGGATCCTCAGAAAATTCAATCCAGTCCATAGAGCTATGGGGATAGAATAACCCATCCTGGATTCTTCCTTCGATCCTCGGAAAAAGGGCGTATCAGGTAAGGACCAACGCCCCATCTCTCTTGTTTAAGGTCAAGGCCACAGCCAACATGGGAGATGAACATCAAAGGCTGCTATGGGCCTACCAGATCCAAATGTGCTCCTCTTTACATAACCAGTTGCGCAGAATGAGGAGGTCCCCTCACCACAATTGTTCCGTGACGTGGTCCGGAAACAATGGGCCCAACCAGGAACATATCCCAACCCAAATGGGAATGACAGGAGATTTTATAATATAGTCTCAGACTTTGTGGAGGAGCTACAATTACCAACAGTAGACGGGCCGGTAGCAGCCTTAACATCGTCTAACCTTGTGTCCCAAGACACAGCAGACACTCTGAAATCAGAGGATAGGAGGGCAGAGTTTTCCCTTCGCAGGGTTCATCAGGCAGCGGCCTGGGTGATCGGCAACCACGACCGCCTCACTTTTCAATAGAACCTCCTTAGCCTGGCTTCGCCAGATGCAAAACAGAATTCCACCTGATGACCAACGCCTCCAACAGGACATCAGCAAACTGATAGCGGTGACGGAATTCTCGGCTGATGTCACCTTGGATGCAGCCAAATTTGCTTCCAGGGCTATAGCATCAGTGGTAATGGCCTGCTGCATGCTGTGGCTTCGCAACTGGCAGGCAGATGCCAAGTCCAAATGGAGGCTAGCCTCTGCACCCTTCATGGGTGGCAAGCTGTTTGGGGAGGCCATGGAGCCCATCTTGGTAGAAACCAAGGACAGGAGGAAAATCCTGCCATCTCTGCACAGACGAGCGGACCGACGGCCCTTGCCTTACATTTGTAGTTCCTCCTTTTGGCCAGAAGAGACTGGACCGGGCTACTTCTAAAGGAGGTTCCCACAGGGAACTGACCGACAAACAGATAGAGCCGTATTTAGAGATAGAAACAAACAGCAGTTCCAGGCCAGGAAACCATTTTGTGGATCTGGAAGCCGTCCCTTCCGGTGCTACAGGTGACCCCAGGTCAGACCATCCCATTGGCGGCTGCCTAGCGCTATTTGCGAACCAATGGGAGGCAACCATGTCAGACACGTGGGTTCTAAACACAGTGAGACTAGGCCTCAGGCTCGAATTTCTCTCCACACCCCCGAGATTCTTCATACGTTGTTCCATACCAGGGGAAAACACAAAGAAGGGCTCATAGAGGCCACAATCCAGCACCTGTTGAACATTCAGGCTATCCAGCTGGTCCCGGCTGGCCAACGGGCAGGGATTCTACTCCATACTATTTGTGGTTCCCAAGGCTTCGGTGGTGGTGGTGGTGGAGAGCAATTCTAGACCTAAAAAGATTGAACAAGTACCTCATTTACAAGAGGTTAAAGATGCAATCTCTCCAGTCCATCCTGGAGAGCGTCCGGGAGAGTGACTTCTTAACGTCGATAGACCTGACGGAGGCGAACCTCCACGTGCCCATCCTACCATTACACAGACGTTTCCTCCGGTTCTACTATGCAGGTCAACATTACCAATACAGAGCCTTACCGTTCGGCCTGTCTTCAGCACCCAGGGTGTTCACCAAGGTCCTGGCAGCACTCTCAGCCCACATCAGGGCACTACCGACCTGAATCCAGTGTTACCTGGACGACATTTTAATCCAGTCCTCCTCCCACAACCAGGAGACAGAGGACCTACAAGTCACAATCCGGATTCTTCAGGATCACGGGTTTTCCTTCAATTACGAGAGGAGTCATCTGACTCCTATCACCCGTTTGCCTCACCTGGGGGCGATCATAGACACCTCACTAGGCGAGGTCTACCTGTCACAGGAGCGGCAGGACAGTATAAAGACATTAGTAAATCAGTTTCGGGCAGACCGCAAGGTTCCACTAGCTCTTCTCTCAAAGCTCCTAGGCAAGATGGTATCGTGCATCGCAATAGTTCCCTGGGCACGTCTACACACAAGGACCTTACAGTGGTTTCTCTTACCTTACCAGAGGTCCGGGGAAAGCAATTCAAACACCAAAGTTCCGGTCCCACACAAAGTACTACAGTTACATTGGTGGACGTCCCGGGCCATGGACAGGGGTTGTGCCTTCAGGGAGGCCAACCGCCTAACCATCACAACAGACGCCAGCCTCTTCGGGTGGGGCGCTCACTTTCAGGCGCAGATGGCACAGGGACAGTGGTCGCAGGAGGACCTAGCAAACAATATCAACTGTCTGGAACTCAGGGCAGTTCGCTTGGTCCTGAGAGGATTTCAGGACAAGATAACGGGCCATCACAGTCTCATCCTGACTGACAACGTAGCCGCCAAGGCCCACATCAACTGTCAAGGGGGCACACATTCCAGAGCGCTCATGCAAGAAGCAGAGCAATTGGCCTCTGGGCAGAGAAACATCTTCTCTCCATCAGAGCAGAGCATATCTCGGGAACAACGAATGTCCAGGCAGACTGGCTCAGCAGGACCACAGTCGATCACGCGAAGTGGCGCCTGCATCCGGTACTGTTCAAGGAAATGACAGAACAGTTTGGGACTCTGGTCCTGGACCTATTTGGCACACCATTAAACAGCCAGCTACGAGATTTTACTCCAGTTTCGTAACACCGAGGGCAGAGGGGACAAATGCATTCCGCACCCCGTGGCTGAGAGGACTCCTATACGCCTTTCCCCCTTTTTCCTTGATCCCGAGGGTAATCAGGAAGGTGCTGGAGGAGAAGGCAGAAGTATTACTCCTAGCTCTCCACTGGCCCAGGAGGCCGTGGTTCGCAGACCTGGTCAGCCTATCAATAGCCAGACCCTGGAGAATTCCGCAGGGGAAGATATCCCTCAGCCAGGAGGCTCTACTGCATCCAGAGCCACAATGGTTGCAACTGACCATCTGGCATTTGAGCGGAGAGCCCTGGCACAGGGCAAAGTGTCTATCAGAGTAATCAGAACAATCCAGGCCTCCAGGAGGCCGTCAACTAACAGGATCTATGATTCGACTTGGAAGACCTTTTGTAGCTGGTGCTCCAAGGACGGCGTCGATCCCATCTCAGTAACGGTGGCACAGATCCTGGAATTCCTCCAGGATGGACTGGATAAAGGACTATCCCCAAACACCATACGCAGGCAGGTCGCAGCGCTGGCATTGGTGTTGTCATGCAGGGATCTACAGTAGATTCCCTCGCGCATCATCCTATGGTGCGCAGCTTCATTAAGGGAGCAACCAATTTAAGGCCTCCAGTGGTCCACAGTTATCCCACCTGGGACCTACCCAAGGTCCTGCAGGCACTCTCCTTGACCCCCTTTGAACCGTTACGGGAGACTAGCCTGCGATACCTCACATGCAAGGTAGCTTTCCTCGTGGCTATTACTTCGGCCAGATGAATTTCGGAGCTGGCAGCCCTCTCCATAAGGGAGGACCTGTGTATATTCCATACAGACAGGGTAGTACTGCGCCTAGACTCCTCCTTTTTACCCAAGGTTAACTCTCGGTTCCACAGGGCGCAAGAAATCATATTGCTGGACTTCTGTTGGAGGCCAACCCATGAACTAGAGAGAAAGTGGCACACCTTGGACGTCAGGAGGGCTCTTCACATCTACATAAAGAGAACAGCTCCCCTGAGAAAAACGGAGTCACTGTTTGTGTCATTCCAACCTTCCATGCTAGGTAGGAAGGTTACCGCATTGACAGTGGGACGGTGGATACAGGCATGCATCGCCAAGGCCTACGAGCTTCAAGTTCTTCCATTAACCCAGCGAGTGACCGCCCATTCTACCAGAAGCATGGCCACAATGGCCGCATGGGCAACACAGGCCTCTGTAGAGGAAGTCTGTAGGGCAGCGACTTGGTCCTCACCATCCTCGTTCATCAGGCATTATAAGGTGGACGCATTCGCCTCGGCTGAGGCGGCCTTTGGCAGAAGGGTCCTCCAGAAGGTACATACAAACCTGGGGACTCGGGACCAGACCGCGGCCCACCCTTAAGACAAGACGGCTTTGGTATGTCCCATACTTTGGATTCTCACATCAGCACATCGGAGAAAGGGCGTTGGTTTTACCTGACACGCTCCTTCTCGATGTGCTGAGTGAGAATCCAACCCCACCCTGGTGACTGTCTGGTCCAGAGTCCAGGAGTGGACAACAAGATCAGTGGTATGTCAAGTCAACTGCTACATCTTCATCAGACTGGGGTTCAGCCAGGAGAGATGTGTCAGAAAAGTTTAATGGATTCAGTCTCTCAAAGGAAGAAGGCGAAGTTAACCCATACTTTGGATTCTCACTCAGCACACCGAGAAGGAACGTGTCAGGTAAGACCAACGCCCTTTCTCTGTGTGTTTGTGTATTCTGAATAGTAAACAGTATGATCTTTCAACTGAAAGTGCTCAATTCCAGTCCATGTTTAAAATGTCAATATGTCATTGATTCATTTTATCTTTCATCGTGATAAGCTTTCCCATGTTCATGCTTATTACATTCCATATTCCTGCTGTAAGCTGTGGATAGATTTTGTTTTCCTGCATGGAACTACCAACAACCAGATGTTTGGAAGATGTAATCTACTGTATTATAAACAGGATCAGTAGTGTACTCTGAAACATCGTCAATTGTTCCTTATAGCATGCTGAGTTCTATCCAACCTGAAGGTCTCATCATGTGACGTATCATTAATCACTTTATCCTGCCTATGTAGTCGTCTTGGTAAAATAAACAAGTAATTTACTATTTCTTCTGTGTAGTATGAAATGATGCCTTTGTTGTTGCCCCTAAAATGATCATTCATCTCTAGCATCACTCCTGCCTGATACAGTATAGGTGCTTGTTTGTTTAACTGTGCAGCCAGGACAACCGTAATGCCTTGGTTACAGTATGCCAAGTAGCATTCTTGCTTCATCCTTCCCAGGAACCACCCCCCTATCATAAGGAAGTAGTATAGCAGAACTTGAAGAGGAAAGAAAAAATTGAATATGACTCCATATAATTGTTAATAAAAGAGTTCTAATGGAGCAAGAGCCTGCTTATAACCACCACTGGGAATAGCTAACACTTTAAAAGATAGACTCAAAATTCAGAAGGATCGTGAACACTGGGCCATATACAACAAAGTTCAATTCAATGGTGAGAAAGGTAAGGTCCTACAGGAAAGCCATTTGCACTGGTATAAAATAGATGGTATCTGGCTTAACAGCAACTGCAAGAGGGCTCTAAGTGTTCTAATAGACCACCACTTAAGGATAAGTCAGCAGTGTGCTGTATCTGCCAAAAAAGCTAATGCATCCTATGTTGCATCAACAGGTTAGTTTCAAGATCATATGAAGTGATAGTACAGCTTTATACTGCACTTGTGAGACCACACTTGGAATACTGGGTCCAATTCTAGTCACCATGATACAAAAAAGATGTTGAGCCCCTAGAAAGAGTACAGAGAAGAACAACAAAGATGTCAAGGGATCTGTATGCTAAACCATACAATGAACGATTGAGGGAACTAGATATCTAATGAAGAGAAGAGCTGGGGGTGATACAACAGCAGTCTTTCAGTACTTGAGAGGCTGTCACAAAAAAGAAGGGGATTCTCCAAATCACTTGAGGTAAGGACAAGAAGCAATGGATAGAAGATCATTAAAGAGTGTTCCATCTTAGAACTAAGGAGAAATTTCCTGACTCTGAATAATTAATCTGTGGAATGGATCTTACCTCTGGAAGTTGTGTGTATTCCACCACTGGAGGTTTTCAAGAAGAGACTGGACAGCCATTTGTCCAAAATAATATAGGGTCTCCTGCTTGAGCAGGGGGTTGGACTGGAAGATCTCTAAAGTCGCTTCCAAATCTATTATTCTATGTACTTGATAATAATGTAATGCTGTACAATCAGGCCAGAAATGTATTAACAAGGGAGATCAGAGCAGCAAAAAGAAGCTACTCTGAAAAGCTAAAGAATCAGTTCTCAACAAATGAACCAGCAAACATGTGGAGAACTCTTAAAAATATCATTGGTTATAACAAACCACCTTCCCAGGCTGAGGGAAAGCAGCAACTGGCGGNGCAAATGGCAGATGACCTGAACATGTTCTTCTGCAGGTTTGAAAGGAAACTACAGCCACCTATCTCCACAACCCCCATCTGAGACACACCAACAACAGCCAAGCCTCCTACAACTGACCCCATACCATTGGGTTCACAACCCAGTGTGATCACAGAAAAGGAAGTGCAAGACCTATTCTCCATCCTGGGGTGGAGCCAGCATTCAGGATGGGTTGTCCTCGTCCAATCCAATGAAGGACCAAGTCTGTTAATTTCCTCAATTAGCATATAGGGATCCGCCTTACTTATCCCCAGATTTGACTCGGTCCTCCAACAGGAAGGACGTTGGCAAACGGACTCCCATCCTGAAGACTGTTCAAATCACCAAATTCGGCTGTTTTTTCCAAATTTTCTCTCTCCCTCCACCTCTTGAGGACTCTTTCTCCACTTCGTGGATTTCTCGTTCGTCGGACTCGGAGGCGCACGACTGTATTCAGGCAAGGCTCCACGTGGGCAGGCGATTTGGCCCCGTTCACCCCCCCCCCCCGGTTTCTTTCCTTTCGGGACCTGGATTTTTAGCCCGGGGGGGGGTAGAAGGTCCGATCGGAGCGCCGGGTTAGGCTTTAGCTCTCGGAACGGAGCCCTACGCTGGTTCCCTGGCCTCCTGCGGTG
>QLTV01012198.1:6503823-6525321 GCA_003457575.1 Thermophis baileyi | reverse complement strand
GACCAAAACTGGATGCAGTATTCCAAGTGTGGCCCTACCAAAGCATTATAAAGTGGTATTAACACTTCACGTGATTTTGATTCTGTCCCTCTGTTTATGCAGCCTAGAATTGTGTTGGCTTTTTTGGCAGCTGCAGCACCCTGCTGGCTCATATTTAAATGATTGCCCACTAGGACTCCCAAGATCCCTCTCACAGTTACTACTATTGAGCGAGGTACCACATATACTCTACCTGTGTATTTTGTTTTACTTGCCTAAATGTAGAACCTTACTTTTTTCACAGTTGAATTTCATTTTGTTAGATAGCGCCTAATGTTCAAGTCTGTCCAGATGTTCAAGCCAAGCCTGTCAAGCCAAGATAGGCTGTTAAGCCTATCTTCTGGAGTGTTGGCTATTCCTGCTAGCTTGGTGTCTGCAAATTTGATGAGTTCCCCATCTATCCCCTCGTCCAAATCATTGATGAAGATGTTGAAGAGTACTCGGCCTAAAACAGAGCTTTGGGGTACCCCACTGCATACTTCCCTCCATGTAGATGGAGTTCCATTGAGGACTACATGTTGAGTGCAGTTGGTCAGCCAGTTATGAATCCATCTGGTGGTGATGTTGTCTAACCCACATTTTTCCATTTTATCAAGTAGTAGGTTATGGTCCGTCTCCTGCTTGAGCAGGGGGTTGGACCAGATGACCAAAGATATGGTACAATGGTTCTGAGATAACATCTGCCAGCTCCTTCAGAACTCTGGAATGTAATCCATCTAGTCCTGGTTATTTGAACTTGTCTAGAGTGGACATGTGTTCTCTTACCATTTTCTTCCCTATTTTAACTTGTGTTCCTAATCTGTTTTTTGTGGTGCTATTTTTGATAGGTTGGACTGTTTTTTCCCTTTGTGTAAAGACAGATGCAAAAAATCAGTTAAGTAGTTCTGCTTTCTCCCTGTTGCTTGTCACCTTCTTGCCACTTTCTCCCAGCAATGGACCAATTGTTTCCTTGACTTTTTTCTTGTTTTTAACATGTTGGAAGAAGCTTTTTTTTTTTGTTATTTTTTACTTTTGTCGCAAGCCTTTGTTCATTGTGAGCCTTAGCTTTCCTCACTTCATCTTTGCAGGCTCAGGCTATTTGCTGATATTCTGCCTTAGTTATGTGCCCCTCTTTCCACTTTTTATACTTGTCCTATTGATGACTGATGTATCATTTATGCAATGGCCAAAAGATATGTTTAAATTGTCTCCTAAAATTCTTTTATGGTTCTCATCCAAGAAGCCTTTTTTAAGAAGGGAAATGCTAGCTAAATAAAATAAAAACAGTTAAGTTATGTTGACTTGCTGAATTTTTCTCAAGAACAGGTTAACTTAAAAACAAAAGAAAACTTGAAAGTTTTACAAGCTATTGGTTTCCTTATTCTCAGATAATGGAAAGATACAAATTGGATAAGAAGAATTATGAATTTGAAAAGGGTAAAACTGAATTTGATGTAGAGCTCTGTACAAATGATATATTGCTAAAATATATAAGCTGTTATTGAAAATGGGAACAGAATAGAACAAGTTAAAAGATTATATGATAAAATGGGCAAAATATAGTGGATACAATATATAGTTGGACCAATGGGAGATTATGTGGAAGAAAGGGTTGATATAATCTTACAGAGAATTTTTATAAAAAAATATGTCGTTAGTACATGACACCAATTAAATTGTCAAAAATATATAAGGGAATTTCAAATATTGCTTGGAAATGTAATCAAATTGAGGGAACATTTTTTTCATCTTAGATAGACATGTAACAAGGTAGAAAACATTAGGATCAAATATTTATTTCAATGCAGAAAATTTTAAAAGTGAACGTATATTTCAAACCAGAGTTCTTTCTTTTGGCTTTCTGAACAAACAAATGGAGACAACATCTGGAACTTTTTTTATATATATGATAACGACAACGAGACTTTTATATGCTCAAGAGGTGAAAGCACAAGTGACTGCAATGGAGAAATAGATGGTGAAGCTGGTGGAAATGATGAAATTGACAGCTTTGTTGAAAGGAAAGACCTTGACAGATTTTATTTCTACTTGGAAACCATTTTTGGACTTTTTGTCAGAAACCAAAAGAAGTGAAAAGTTGATTTTGGGATTTGATTATTAGAAATATAGAATTTCTATCTTTAGAAATATAGAATACATTTATTTTATTTAAATTTAGAAATTATCAAAATGATGTACACAAATATTAATCTTAGAGTAAGAATTTGATGTTTTTTTTATTTTAATCTATACTAAAGAAATAGGACATAATTCTTTCTCCATGGCATCCTCGGGAGAGTCCAGGATGGGTAGCTCTAGTCCTCTATCTAGCTCTATGACTGAGTTGAATTTCTGAGGACCGCCTCCCTGTCAACGGTCCCCAGTTCTTCAACTCAGTCCTAGCTCTAAGGACGCTCTGGAGTTCCCTCCTGAGTTTTTAGAGAGCTAAGTTATTAGGCAGAAATCTCCCTGTTCTTTGCTGATTCTAGTGAAGGCAAGGAAAAAATGGACTTTTTGGCTGAACTGTCACCGTCAGCTGTTCAGCGGTGCTCTCCGCGGCTGCGGATTGAGCAAGGCGGCGGCCTTCGCTGACATCGTCTGCGGGGAAGCAGCTAGCTCCGGGCTCGGAACTAGCACGATAGGCTTCCACACACGATCTTGCTTGTGCCTGTTGCCTGCCCGTGGCCCCTTGGCTCTCCGCAGCGGCGGATCGGAGCTTTGAGGGGATGGGTGGCCATTTTGAATAAGCAGCAGCCATCGAGCTGAGAGAAGAGAAAAAAAGCTGTCCGCTTTGAAACACCAGCTTTTGCAACCAATCGTTGTGCTTGCAGACAGGTGCCTGAGATTTAGAAACTGGTCATTTGGTGAGCACCCGGCCACGTTCCTTGGCTCCCCGCCTTGGTGGTTGGTAGCTTGGAGGGAGCGGCCATTTTGTGGTGCAAAATCGCCCTTTTTGCCTTCAAACCGTTTTGAGGGATTGGGAGCTCTACTGGTCTAAAGCCCTCGTTATCTGGGACAGATTGTTTATTTGAGCATTCCTGGCCTCACCCCCTTGGCTCCCCGCTCATGGTCTGCAGCTTGGAGGAGGTGGCCATTGTGACAATGCACAGTGACTCCTTCTGACCTGTGGCAGCCATTTTGTAGACCACCTCTTCATTAATTGACTCGACCAAACCTCTTGGCTCTCTGCCCAGGCGGATCGTAGCTTTGAGAGGCAACTCAGCAGGGCTCAACTTGATACCGACATTTGTCATTGTTGGCTTTGTCTTGCCTGATAGTGAGGCTAGGAGTCCCTGCCCGAGGCTAGGGCATACTCCCTGCCAGGGAGCCACGGCAGCTGCGTCACGGCATAAGTCTGCCTTGATTTCCAGCGGCTCAGAGCCCCCTGGCGCCATTTCCTCTGGTGGCCCCAGAGTGAGATAGGAGAGGGAGCCTCTGGCTGTTAATGTCAAGCTCCATTGCTCTCCGATTGCCGCGGCAGTGGCGTTGCGTGTAAGACTGCCCTTTCAGCGGTGAGGCCAGCGTTCGTGCTTAATAGAGGTTTCTTCCCTTATTGATAGTAGGTCCTTGGGGGTACCCCTACAGGATCGGGGCCCGATCCAGACCACTCCTGCGGTGGGCCTTATGACGCTGAGCCGGCAGCGGTGCTTGCGAACTTGTCTGCCCAGTTTATTGCCATGGAACAGAGGGGCTCAGGTTCTGGTCCCTTGGCAGTGGGCGCCTGGTCCCCTCAATCAGCCGACGGAACAGGCAGAGCCATTGTCAAACAGAGATCTGCTAACCTGGCGGCTGCAGCAAAGATAACAGCCAAGGATAGGGCTCACAAAAAGGCCTCCAGGGCAGATGAAAGGGCCGCCCTACAGCGTCAAAAGGCCCTGGACAAAGAATTTGCCCGGGCCAAGAAAGGGGCCAAAGATCATAGCTCCTCCCTCCGCCAATCGTCTGACCCTTCTGGAGAGCAAGAGTCTCCTGGGGCCTCCTCGTCTCAGAGTCGTCAGACTGATGCACATATCATCCCGACAGGGACCTGGTCACCTGATGGTGGCGGGAACCACTACCACAGAGAGCGGACCCAGCAGCCCTTCCTCTGCCTCCTTCGCAGGGGGCTAGGTTAGATGGAGGCCTTCCCTCGGAAGCGCATAGACAGGCTCCCACGGCGTTGTTTACCCCAACATCGGCGGGGCTCCGTGGAGGGCTGGTTCAGGAACCGGATATGCCATCTAGCCTGCAGCAGTGGATCGCCCAGGCGGTTAGAGAAGGGATTGCTCAGGGTCTCCAGCAATCCCAACAAATCCACTTACCGGGATAGTACCGGGAGACACACATGGACACCTGGGATCCACACAGTGAGACGGCTTACAGGGACCCTATTACTCAGGTCAGTCTGACCAAGACAATTCCTCCTTATTGGAGGGAGAACTGCCGGGAGAGGGGGATTTCTCCGACTGTGAACCAGCACCCCCTGGCAGACCTCAATTTCAGGGCCTTTTCAACCCGGCCCTCTTTAAACCGCTCCTGGGTAAGGCTCAGAGCCCCCTGGCGCTTCCCAGCTTCCCAGGATCAATAGTCGGATGCAGGTGAACAGGAAGATTTCCTGTTCACAGAGCAGACCACTGAGAAGGACACTGTCCCAATACCTAGGATGTTTCTGGACGTGATCCGGAGACAGTGGGCCTCCCCGGCCGCCTCGGCACGCCCTAGTGGCTCAGAACACGCTCTTTTTAGCATGGACACTGAGTTGCAGGGACTGATTCAGGTCCCGAAGATTGACACCCCAGTGGCGGCGTTGACATCCTCTTCCGTTCTTCCCCCGGACGTGGAGGACGCTCTCAAGGCTGAGGAGAGAAAGGAGGACATGGCCCTCTGCAGAGCCCACGTGGCAGACTCTTGGGCGATCCAGGCCTCTATGGCAGCCTCCTTTTTTACAAGAGCCTCTCTTCGCTGGCTTCGTCAGTTACAGGCTCGACTGCCGGCGGAGGAGCTGAGGGCCCACCAGGACCTCAGCAAGATTATAGTGGCGGCTGAGTACACCGCAGATGCATCCCTGACGGTGGCCAAGTTTCGGCGCGGGCCATTGCTTCCGCGGTCACAGCCCGCCAGATGCTGTGGCTGCGCCATTGGAGGATAGACGTGAAAAATAAATGGAAGCTGGCGGCCGCCCCCTTCGAGGAGGAATGTCTGTTTGGGCAGTCCCTAGAACCCTTTTTGGTTGAGACCAGGGACAAGCGGAGGTCCTGCCTTCCCTGGGTAGGCGTTCCGATTTCAGATCTGCCCCATACTACAGGCGGCCCTCCTTCAGGTTGGGGGAGGCCGGGGCTAGCTTCCCCTGTCAGCAGAGGCCCTTCGCCACCAGGTCCAGCTTCCAGCCCGACCGATCTGGGTTCGGCAGCAGGGGCAGGCAGCAGCCCCAGGGAAAATGCTCCTTCCGGGGCAATTCCTGACTGTTCCGTCGTAGAAAGTGACTGTGGACCCTTTCCACCCATTGGGAGCCGCCTCAGTCTATTTTCGGACCGCTGGGAGGACATAACACAGGATGCCTGGGTCAGGGAGACCATAACATACGGTCTTTCCCTGGAATTCCTCTCCCCTCCTCTGAAACTTTTCCTCTGCTATCCCATTTCCAGAGACCCGGTGAGGCGGGAGCTCATGGAAACGGCTATCCAGCATTTGCTGGATATTCGGGCCATTCAGCCGGTTCCGCTGGACCAGTGGGGGACGGGATTCTATTCAATTCTCTTCCTAGTACCCAAAGCCTCGGGGGGATGGAGGGCAATTCTGAATCTCAAGGGCCTCAACCAACACCTGGTCTACCGGAGATTCAAAATGCACTCCCTCCGCTCCATTCTGGAGGGCATTTGAGAGGGAGACTTCCTAGCTTCACAGGGGCCTATCTCCACGTCTCGATTCACCCAGCCCACAGGAAATTCCTGAGGTTCTGCTATGCCGGCCGCCATTTTCAGTATACGGCTCTCCCGTTCGGGCTGGCTTCAGCCCCCCGGACGTTCATGAAGATCATGGCCGTGCTGGCAGCCTACCTCAGGTCGTTGCCCATCCTCATCCAATGTTATCTCGACGACCTATTGATTCAGGCGTCCTCCCATCTACAGGCGGAACAGGACTTGGGCACCACAATCCGGGTCCTTCGGGATCACGGGTTTTCCCACCTGGTTCCATCTACAAGGTTGGTGCACCTAGGAGCACTTATCGACACTGTGACCAGACAAGTCTTCCTTTCCCAGGAGCAGCAGGACAGTATCAAGTTTCTGTCCAGTCAGATCCTCAGAGACAGAGTCGCTCCCTTGCTGTCTCTGTCCCAACTCCTGGGGAAGATGATCTGCATAGACATAGTGCCTTGGGCACACTTCCATGCAAGACCACTCCAGTGGTTCATGCTCCCCTTTCAGAGGGCGGGTCGCAGCACCTCACGGACACGAGTGCGTGTGCCATTGGGAGTGCTCCACTCTCTCCCCTGGTGGGGGTCCTGGGCCATGTTGCAGGGCTGCTCCTTCAAGGAGCAGGACAGACTGACAATAACGACTGATGCCAGTCAATTCAGCTGGGAGGCTCATCTGGGCGCCCGGGTGGCCCAGGATCGGTGGACCTGACAGGAGCTCCAGCACAACATCAACTGGCTGGAGCTCCAGGCGGCCCGCCTCGCTCTCAGAGCTTTCAGCGAGGAGATTGTGGGTTGGCACATCCTCCTGCTCACCGACAATGTGACCACCATGGCACATGTGAACAGACAAGGGGGGACCAGGTTGCGGGCCCTCATGGAGGAAGCGGAGTCTGTGCAGGTGGGCGGAGACTCATTAGTTGTCGATCAGGGCGGCTCATATTGCAGGAACCTTCAACGTGCAGGCGGACTGGCTGAGCAGAGCCACTGTGGACCAGTCGGAGTGGCAGCTTCACCCCAGCTTGTTCGAGGACATGTCTCGGCGGTTCAGGCACCCGATACTGGACCTCTTCGCCACTCCATCGAACGCCCACCTCCCCAGGTTCTTCTCCAGATTCCCGACCCTTGGGGTGGAAGGTGTGGACACTCTGCGATGCCCTTGGCCCAAGGGGCTTTTGTATGCCTTCCCTCCTCTTCCCCTGATCCCGGGAGTGGTGAGGAAAGTTCTATCGGAGAGAGCTGGTGGCTCCGCATTGGCCCCGACAGCCATGGTTCGCCGACCTGATCAGCCTGTCCGTCGCCAGACCGTGGAGGATTCCCCCGGACAGGGTCTCCCTCAGCCAAGGTCCAGTAATCCATCTGGAGCCTCAGTGGATCCAGTTGACTGTTTGGAGGTTGAGTGGAGGCTCCTGAAATGGGAGAAATTCTCTACCAAGGTCATTACGATGATACAGGCGGCCTTCAACCACGCGCATCTATAATGCAACATGGAGGACCTTCACGGAATGGTGCGCCACAGCCCATTTGGACCCCACGGGGGTGGCGGTGGCAGACATTCTTGAGTTCTTGCAGGATGGTTTGGACAAGGGGTTGTCCCCCAACACATTGCGGCGCCAGGTCGCCGCATCAGCCTCGGTGTTGCAGGTAGGGGATTTGGCTTCCCTAGCCCATCATCCCAGGGTTCAGGCCGTCCTGCGGGCGGCCTCCAACTTAAAAACCCCTGTAGTCCACCGTTATCCTACCTGGGACTTGACCAGGGTTTTTCAGGGCATTACCAAAACCCCCTTCGAACTGTTGAGGGAGTCCAGTCTCCGTCTCCTCTCGTGCAAGGTGACGTTCCTGGTGGCCGTCACATCTGCCAGGCGGATTTCAGAGTTGGCGGCTTTATCTGCGAAAGGACCTGTGCGTGTTTCATTTGAACAGGGTGGTTCTGTGGTTGGACCCCGCCTTTCTTCCAAAGGTCAATTGCTTGTTTCACCGGGCACAGGAGTTGATCTTGCCAGACTTCTGTTCCAGGCCTCGGCATGCCTTGGAGCAGACCTGGCGCACTCTGGATGTGAGGCGGGCCCTTCGCATTTACATTTCCATAACCGCTTCCTTCCGGAAGACCGAATCCCTGTTCATGACCTTTCAGCCATCAACTCTAGGCCACAGGGTCACGCCTTCTACGGTGGGACGTTGGCTTCGGGCGTATATTGTCCGCGCCTACGAGCTGCAGGAGCTCCCAGTGCCCCGGGGGATCACGGCTCACTAGAGCGCGGCCACAACTGCTGCCTGGGCAACCCAGGCCTCCGTGGAGGAAATATGCCGGGCAGCGACGTGAACGTCTCCTTCGCCGTTCATTTGCCATTATAGACTGGACGCATTTGCATCAGTGGAGGCGGCCTTCAGCAGAAGGGTCCTGCAGAGGGTACGCGAAGACGAAGGGGCTCGGAACCAATCGGACGCCCGCCCTTAGGGCATGCCAAGCTTTGGTATGTCCCATCCTGGACTCTCCCGAGGATGCCATGGAGAAGGGGCATTGGTCTTACCTGATATGCCCTTTCTCATGGCGATCTGAGGGAGAGTCCAGACCCTCCCGGTGGTCCTTTGTTCCTGACCCCAGCTGAGGTTCTAGTCTGGATTCCAAGGACTATTGATGGATCGCGGTGCCATGTTGGACATGGAGTGCCTGGCGGCGCGGATTCCTGGAGGACCGGAGACATCGCTTCGGCTTTGTTTCGAACTGGGGACCGTTGACAGGGAGGCGGTCCTCAGAAATTCAACTCAGTCATAGAGCTAGAGGACTAGAGCTACCCATCCTGGACTCTCCCTCAGATCGCCATGAGAAAGGGCGTATCAGGTAAGACCAATGCCCCTTTTCCATTTTCCTTTCTTTTACTCCCTCTTTCTTGCACTTTCACTTTTTCTTTCCTAAGATTACTTTCTCCTCCTTTTTCTTTTTTCAAATCTTTTTTCTCTTTTATAACACAGACACAGACACACACACACACCTGTGTCCCACCATGATCCCACCTAAATTGTTTGCTTTATGTTATGAATCCGAATATGTCTTGTAGGTGTGAATTTGAATTCACCAATCGACATGAATATTTATTTTCCATGAAATGAAGAAATATTCATAATTCTTTGCTTCTGAAAAATTATGAGTATAAAAAGCCCAGCCAAGTCACATTATTCAGTAATGCAATTACTCCCTGCTAAGCTTGCTTATAAGGTTGGTGAATTAATTTTACAAAACTACTGATAAATCTATTTGTGTACAGTACCAATGGGGATAGTTACTTTTTCCGTTGTTTCTCATCCAGTTAGTAAGATGTTATTTTAAATTATTGTCTTAGATAATATGAGAAACCAGTATATTTTTATTGTTATAGTAACCAAGGAGTTATATAGGTTTATTCTGAGCAAATATGAACTAGATAGTGGCAAATTTAAATTTAATTGCTTTTGAACTACTTATTCTGGAATTAGTCTTCTGTATAAGTCCACATTTTATTAGTCTTAGCCTACTTCCATTGTGCTATATGTAGAATTACCTTTTATCAAATGTTTCTTAATATGGTAGCTAAAAAAAATTGGTAGCTAGACAAGTACAGTAATTGATTATGTAACTATGGGTATAGCAAATTGAATTTGTTTTTTGTTTTTTTAATTTTTTAAAAAAATTTTATATATACAAAAAACATTACATAACATACAAACATACAATGATAGGAATCCTAGATCCCATATATCCCTAGAGATATATGACATGTACAAAAAATAGACCAGAAAGTAGATATACATAGAAGAAATAGGTATAAAATATAAACTATAAATATATTCGAAAATATTTATATTATAAGTATATAAAAATTTGTGAACTGATCTTGAGCTATAACCAAAATGGGAGCAAATTGAATTTGTTAAGTCTAGCATTACTTTTGTCACAAAATTAGTGTATATGCTTATCACAAAGTGGTTATTAAGCGACACATCATGTGATTGCTTTGCTCAACAACTGCAATTCTGGCACTCCCAGTTGTGGATGTTAAGCAATTGTATAGATCATTAAGTGGACGAAGTTCCAGGTATGGAGCACAAGGTAGTTTGGGGGGGGGGGAAACCCTATGAGGTTCCGCATAAGAGCTGAAAATCCTCCCTGCTGAAATCCAAGTAGGATTTTAAGCCCCTGAGCAGAGAGGCACTTGTGCGCACCCTGTGGCTGGCTGCCCAGGGCCTCTCCTAAGACACTCCTCTGTATCTGTATCTTACCACATTGACTCTCCACTATATTTGCTTGGATTTTGGCTCCCTCTTACTGGTGACTGACTGAAAGAACTGCCTGCCAAAAGAGATCAGCTCTCCTCCATACACAGAAGGGAACTTCTTTAGCGGAGTGCAGGAACATGAATGAAATCTTCAGGGTTTTGGTTTTGGCCCCAATTCTGCACCCACAAAAGGAGTTCAGCTTCCCTCTGTGCCTGGAAGGAAACTCCTTTGGTGGGGTACTGGAACAGAGCTGTAATCGTCAGGATTTTGGCTGTTTCTGCACCCCTCTGAAGGAGATCAGTTCCTCTTGGGAGGCAGCTCTTTCAACCAGCCCTTTTTGGCTTCAGATTTGAAGCTGTCTCTGGGGCCCTACTTGGTGAAATCTTCATGATATAAAATAGTTGTGTCAGCATTCTTGAGGTGTACTGAATTTAGTATTCATATATTTTTTTAAAAAGGTAAAACAAGATGCTAATTTAATGTATAAGTAATACAAGAAAATTATTGTTTTCTTAAATATGTAGTAATGAATATGGATGTAAATCACAGAGTGCATTTTCTTAAAATTATAGAAAGATTGTACAGGTGAAACTAGCTGTAAATAAAATAATCTTACAGTTGTTGCCAGAATGGCAAAGTATTAGCAAATATAAAGTGAAGGTTTTAACATTTCCTACCTGATGTTTGTCTGCATATTTATAACAATCTTTATATGCTGCGTCAGTTGGACAAATTTAAAATCCTTATTCCCCAGTCCAATTATGATACAGGATTTACTTAACATTTAGTTAGTAGCAAATTTTCATTCTGTTTGGCCTATCTTTCATGCACTGCTTTGCCAAATCTAAAGAAATTAAATACCAGTAGGTATAACTTTCCATTAAGGTCACTTAACTACTACAACCTAGTCTACAAAAGTGTATTTTGGCTTTATACAGAAATATTCTAAATGTAAAGAGAGTTTATTAAAACATATTAAAAGATGTAAAACCCCAGTTTTTCCCAGAGGCTGCCTTATAGGGGGGAGGTTTTTTTTTTTTTTTGGGCCAGGGATCCTTAGTGGAAAAATGATGTACCTGAGATGGATATTCAAGGAGAGATGGAAAATTATGGAAGAAAAGAGGAAGGAATTTCTTCCGGATTATAATTAGATATTTCACAGCAGTGATTTATAGTAGCATTGTTATAGTCAGTGTGTGTGTGTGTGTGTGTGTGTGTGTGTGTGTGTGTGTACACATATACCTGTGTGTGTATTAATGTTGGTGACGATTTATTTGTTTGTTTGTGTATTGAATTTATTTGATTGTCCACTCAGCACACAATTTGGAATGCTATTGCCCTTTGGCTACTTTCAAATGCTGCAGAAGTCAGATCATTTTCATAACTCTGATATCAGAGTATAAGATAGAAATGTACTATATGTAGCCCTCGGGTTATGACAAGAATTGAGCCTGGAAATTCCATTGCTAAGTAATGCAGTTGTAAAGTGTGATGTTACATGACCACGTTACTTATTGATGGCAATCCTGGTCATCTCCATTTCTGTAGTTAACCAAAGACCAACAGGTTGTTAAATAAGGACTTCACATAACTGTGACATGGGAAGAGGTGCTAAAACCATATCCCAGGGTAAATAGGCCAGTGGGTGATTGCTGTGGGTAGATGTTAGGGAGTACAGCTGAGCAGGGAGATCTCATGGATGCTATGGAGTATGTGTGGATGAGTGGCTGTCATGGGTGTTGTAGAGTGTGGGCAGGGACGGGGGGGGGCATTGAAGTGTAGGTTGAAGACCGCTAAAGAGTATGTGATTTCCATGCTGTCTTGCAGCTCCTCAGGAAAAAAAGCAGTAAGAGCTACTTGCAGGAGTGGCTTGTGACTTCCTGCCAGCTTCCCAATTGACTTTGCTTCCCCCTTGCCAGCAGGGAAGGATGTAAATAGTGATCACATAACTGTGGGATGCTGCAATAGTTGTGAGGGCCAGTTGCCAAGCACCTGAATCACAGTCATGTGACCATAGGGATGCTGACATGGCTACAACTTCTGAGGATGGGTCATGAGTCCCCCTTGTTCAGTGCCATTATATTTTTGAACAGTCACTGGGCAAGTGGTTGCAACCCAAGGACTATCTGTAATCATATTTGTTTCCCATTTTTCCTGAATTCCTTATGTATGAAGTGAACACTGAATGTCTTTTTTCAATTCATGTAAACATTCTATTTTTTAGAATCTAAGAAGTGCAAAGTGAGAGTTGAGTATAAATTTCAGTCCACCAAATAGTACTTTTTTGTTTTTGATAAAATTAATTCTGCTCGTATTTATTTCCATTGAAACGTAGAGATAAATGTGGGTTTAGAAAGTGAAATTCATTAATGTTTTGTTATTAATGATGTAATAAACAGTTCATTTATCAGTTAGCATGCTACATTTTGTTGGAAGAAGGTAGATGTAATCTATTCAAATTCAGTTCTGTAATTCAATTTGGATTATATTCTATAAAATGTTCTGTGTCCTAGTTATAGAGAAGTATTTTTCTCATGTTTTTGAAAAAGCCTTTCTTCTATATTGGTAACATTCTCTCCATTTGCTCCTTTCATTTTGAATCCTTTGTTCCAGATGTTTTACTATATTTTCAGAAAGTCCACTAGAACTTGGGTGAGCAAAAACAATTGGGAAGGAGATGTTTCAGGAATGCAAAAGGACTTGAGATATAATATGTGCATAATATTTTTAATATTTACATAAAGTTGCTGGAGAAGGTTATCTGAGAGTAGGGTATGATACCATCAGTGTACATTACTACCTGAGGCTGTGCAAGAGATGTTTTATCTGTTTCTGGAAACTGTCAGAGATGGGATGAAACAGGTTATAGTTGAACCCAAGCAAGGTAAGAGTTGCTATTTATGTAGCAAGATGCTTTGTTAGCTCTGATATTTTCTCTTAACCAGTTGGTACACCTGATCTGTGAAGCAGCCTTCATCCAAAGATCAGACATGCTCCCATGTTGTTGTCTTTCTAGAAGTTAATGAAAACTGAGTATTTTCAGACACAGTATGGAGGTGGAGATGCTACCTCTGTTGCTGTTGATTACAGATACATAATATATATTATTCTGATATTATTTGCTCATTTATATGTTATTTATTTAAGTTATTATTTTAGTTTTAATTTAATAATTTTTATTGTAGACATTTTGTTTATATTACAGATAGTCTTTGACTTACAACAGGTCACTTAGTGGCGTTTGGAAGTTAGGACAGATCTACCTGGGGCTACTTACAACCTGGCTCCAGCGTTACACTGGCACCCTCCCACCCCCCATCGCATGACTGCATGCTGGGCACTCGGCAATCAGTCTTCATTTATATTTCCAACCTTTTTGCTTAATGACTGCAGTGTTTCCTTAATTACTGTGATGAGCACTTTATAACCATGTCAGTCACTTAATGACCACCAGAAAAAAATGATATAATCAGGTCAGTCCTGTTGATGATCCATTTTACAACCAGCAGGTTCTATTACAGTCATAGGACGGCCACTACCTGCACTGTGGGTTATATTGTTCAGATAATTCTCAACTTACAATCATTTGAAATTGCAATGGCACTGAAAAAATGATTTATGAGCTGTTTTCACACATATGACCATTGCAGCATTCCCATGGTCACATGATCAAAATGTGGGCCCTTGCCATCTGGCATGATCCTGGAGTTATGGGATCACGATTTGTAATCTTCCCAACTGGCTTCTAACAAGCAAAGTCAATGGGGGAAATCAGATTCACTTAAAGATCACATGATTCACTTAACAACTGCAATGATTCATTTAACAACTGTGGCAGAAAATGTAAAATGGGGCAAAACTCACTTAACAACTGCCTTGCTTTACAATGAAAATTTTGGACTCAATTGTGATTGTACATCAAGGACTACCTGTATTTTTACCAGGCCATTTTATGCCTCACTGTAATGTTAAATGCTTGGTAACATTTAGCTTCCTTTCTAGCTGTAACATTATGAAAATGGAATTCTTACCTTTAGGAAAATAGATGCAATGACTTATATTACTTTTTTTATTCTGAATACCAAACAAATCAAGATTATAAACTTCTCCTTTTGTATAGTCCATCAGTAACAAGTCCTGGACTTCAAAATATAGAATTTCTTTGTTTTTGCATTAGCATTATTGTAGTAGTTAATAACAGAACAGAATAACAGAGTTGGAAGGGACCTTGGAGTTCTTTTGGTCCAACCCCCCGCTTAGGCAGGAAACCATATCATTTCGGACAAATGGTTGTCCAATCTCTTCTTAAAAATTTCCAGTGTTGGAGCATTCACAACTTCTGGAGGCAAGTTGTTCCACTGATTAATTGTTCTAACTGTCAGGAAATTTCTCCTTAGTTCTAAGTTGCTTCTCTCCTTGATTAGTTTCCATCCACTGCTTCTTGTCCTGCCTTCAGGTGCTTTGGAGAATAGCTTGACTCCCTCTTCTTTGTGGCAACCCTTGAGATATTGCAACACTGCTGTCATGTCACCCCTAGTCCTTCTTTTAATTAAATTAGACATACCCAATTCCAGCAACCGTTCTTTAGATGTTTTAGCCTCCAGACCCCTAATCATCTTTGCTCTTCTTTGCAATCTTTCTAGCGTCTCAACATCTTTTTACATTGTGGCGACCAAAACTGGATACAGTATTCCAAGTACATTATAAAATGGTATTAATACTTCATGTGATCTTGATTCTATCCCTCTGTTAATGCAACCTAGAACTGTGTTGGCTTTTTTGGCAGCTACAGCACACTGCTGGCTCATATTTAAGTAATTGCCCACCTGGACTCCAGGATCCCTCTCACAGTTACAACTGTTGAGCCAGGTACCATCTATACTGTGCATTTGGTTTGTCTTGCCTAAATGTAGAACCTTACTTTTTTCACCATTGAATTTCATTTTGTTAGATAGCTCTCAATGTTCAAGTCTGTCAAGATCCTTCTGTATCTTAAGCCTATCTTCTGGAGTTTTGGCTATTCCTGCCAGCTTGGTGTCATCTGCAAATTTTATGAGTCCCCCCATCTATTTCCTCATCCAAAATCATTGATGAAGATGTTGAAGAGTACTGGGGCCTAAAGCAGAGCCTTGGGATATACCACTGCAAACTTCCCTCCATGTAGACACAGTTCCATTGAGGACTACATATTGACTGTGGTTGGTCAGCCAGTTACGAATCCATCTGGTGATGATGCTGTTCTAACCCACATTTTTCTATCTTATCAAGTAGTTTATCTACTTTATCAAATGCCTTACTGAAGTCCAAGTAAATTATATCCACAGCATTTCTCTGGTGCACTAATTTTGTCAAAGAATGCAATAAGATTTGTCTGGCATGATCTGTTTTTGACAAACGGATGTTGGCTTTTGGCTATGACTTTGTTTGCCTCTAGGTGTTTGTGATTTGTTGCTTGATTATCTTTTCCAGAATCTTCCCTGGTATTGAAGTCAGGCTGATAGGTCTGTAGTTTCCTTTCCTGGATCTATCCCCCCCCTTTTTTTAAAGATGGGAACTACATTAGTTCTTTTCCAGTCCTCTGGTAGTTCCCTGGTGCTCCAGGATCTCTGAAAGATATAATTCAGTGATTCTGAGATCACGTCTGCCAATTCCTTCAGAACCTTGGGATGTAATCTAGCTGGTCCTGGTGATTTGAACTCGTCTAGGGTGCTCACTTACCATTTTCTTGCCTATTTTAACTTAATAGTGAAAGATGCATAATTCAAAGGAGATATTGTGTTTAGAAATATAGACTGATTCACCAATTAATAATAAGTTGCATTTTAAACCAACATACAGAATTGCAAATGGAAAGTAATCGGCTTCTTTGAAACCTTAAGTGTACAATATACTTCTTTGAATTAAAATTAATGTTTAAAATAATTGCAAAAAATTGAGAGTCATGAATCAAGACAAATATATGTGTTCCAGGATAATGTCACAAGATCCAATCTGGGTTGGTCACCAGAGGTTTAGTCTTCCGAGCTTTCAGACTCAGGTTGGTGCACATCCTCAGGGAACTTCTCTCTCACTAAACCGCTGGTCCCAGTGACTGACCCAGATTGGATCCTACAAATTTGAGACTGCCATCTGTTTCACTGCAGACTGCATAAAAGACTAGAAGACTACAATGTTCACTGGGGAAAATTTAGTTTTAATATATATGTGAATTAAGAACAGGAAAATCTTGTGCTCCCAACTTTTGTATTGCCTTTGTGAGTGCTCAATAGATCAGTAAACCTCACTGTGTACATTCTATTGTAAACTGCTGCAGGGCAATATTCAGCTTGAAATGCTAGATCACTGCTTTAACAACTCAAGAGACATTTCCTTGTATCAGAATTATTCATTTGTTTCAGAATTTCTGGCTTTTCAAGAAAAAGTCAAGGCTAGCAGAGTAGCATTTACTTACCTATTTTTGGATTTAGCTAGTGTAAAGAAAAGAAGAATTAAGAGCGACATGATAGCAGTATTCCAGTATTTGAGGGTCTGCCACAAAGAAGAGGCGGGCAAATTATTCTACAAAGCATCAGAGGGCAGGACAAGAAACAATGGTTGGAAACTAACAAAAGAGAAGCAACGTGGAATTAAGGAGAAACTTCCTAACAGTGAGGACAATTAACCAGTGGAACAGCTTGCCTTCAGAAATTGTGGACGCTCCGTCACTGGAGGTTTTTAAGAAGAGACTAGACAGCCACTTATCTGAAATAGTATAGGTTCTCCTGCTTGAGCAGGGGGCTAGACTAGAAGACCTCCAACGTCCCTTCTGTTCAACTACTGCAGCAAAACCGTTTTTGTGGTATCTGAAGGGTTCTGAAGAGCTAACAAATCTTTTATTACTGCAATTGAAGCATTCTCTAGTTTATTTGTAAAGTGTATTTCTCTGTTAATATAAGGATTTTAAAAGTTTAAAATATATGAATACAGTGCAGTTATGTTTACTAATATTAAATATAAATATGCAGCATAATATTTAACCAAGATGGACATGTGACTGATAACTGCATTAATACATCAGCTTTGACTTCCTATAATTTAATTACAGACAGAAAAGTTTTTCCTATTGTGATAAAATAATATAAGTCATTTTTATGTGACATAATCTATTATGTGTACTTTGTTTCTTGGTAGATGATGATGTACCTGCAGATATGGTTGCAGAAGAATCGGGTCCTGGTGCACAAAATAGTCCATACCAACTTCGCAGAAAAACTCTTTTACCTAAAAGAACAGCTTGTCCTGCAAAGAGCAATATGGAGGTATTTTTTTTTAAAGAAACTTTTTAGAGAAAATAAATAACAACAGTGGGCATAATCTAGTCCAGAAAGTGTTGTGAAGGGAGCATATGTAAGAATACCAATACCAATACCAATAAAAATACAAAGAAGATTGGTTGGGATGCTTGACTGAATCTAGTAGCTAGAAGAGATGCTTAAAATATTTTTACTTTTTTCTTGTCAGGGTGCTTCTACTTCAGCTACAGAAAACTTCGGCCATCGAGCAAAACGTGCTAGAGTATCTGGAAAATTACAGGATTTATCAGGTAATCCCTGTTGTATGGGATGGAGTGCTGTGTAAAAAAATTTAGCCTTCCATGTTTCCTTTGAATTTTTTAAATAGAAAGCAATTAGGATGTTGACTTTAGACCTCTTTGTTTTAAGTAGTCTGATTTTAATGTCAAACAAGATAGCAGTAAGGTCTATGTGTAGCAAGTAGTTCTGTTTGCCATGTAGATGAGAAAGAATTTTAACTGATAGATGCAATTGATAGCACTTCTGAACAATGCAATCCTATGAGTCGTTTTAGAAGGAAGTAGAAAAATCTCAGCCTCTAGAGATATAGTAAAGATTATAGCACTGTAACCTTGAAATGTTCCAACCTCAAAACACCTGCTTTTTTGAGTGTTCTGAGCATAAATTGTGTTTTCTAAAGTTATGTTCCAAGCATGAGACAATTTAATTGTTTTAAGAGGTGTCATTTTGAGGCTGTTGCAAGCACTCCAGTTGAGCTGATATTCCTTGGCTTGTGATTGGCCTTGCTTGTTTCCTCAAATTTATTGTAGTTTAGCCAGATTGCAACAAAAACCAACAGCATGTTCTTGCTATTATTGGCTTAGACCGGATGACATTATATGGGGAAAGGAAACAGTTAAACATAGCGGACAGAAGACTTTAACAGTTGCATGTTGCTAGCCTAGTTTGTATGTTACTGCTGTGGTTCTTCTGAGGAAGTTAGAGTTCATGTAGATTACTATTTTCATGAACGTTGCATGGTGCTTTATTTTGCAGGTTGATAGTGCAAAGATGTAGGTGTACACTAATTTACTTTGCACAGAAGTATTTCCAGTGCTGTTGAATAAATGTCTAGCACAATGTTAGTTCGGTTGATGTGTATCTACACATTGTCTTTGTAGTAATGCTAATGTTGTTTATGCAGTTTATTTTATTCATTAAATTTATATGCTGTTCATCTCACTATCAAAGTGCCTCTGTGCAGCTTAAGTAGCAGCAAGAGTCCCACGTATCATCCCCCCTTTTCAGTCAGTTGCCAGCTATATGTGCAAGTAACTACAATAGCCTGGAAGAGAACCTGGAAAAAATAAAACCCATAAACCCTGCCTACAGTAAATTGGACACAGAGATTTTTTTTCCTCAAAACTTTAAGCAAACCATTTAGTATAAAAGTATTAATATCAATTCTTAATATAAATATTAAGAATTTAGTTGCTCTCTTTGTAATCTCTTGACTGAGTGTTACAAAGATATTTATTTGAAGAATAATATATGTTCTTTGTTATTTAATGTGCCTTTTCTTCTTCCCATTACAGTTGTACCAGTGTGCCCTTATTTATTATTTTTATTGTATTTAAGCAGCTCGAGCAAATGGAATAAAATATATAAAGCCATTACATTAGATGAATGTTTTTGAGGAGGGCATTCCATTTGGAATGAGGAATTCCTTCAGGAACTTCTGGGCATTGTAATGGAGAACTTTTTATTTATTTATTTGTTGCATTTTTATGCTGCCCAACTCCCAAGGGACTCTGGGCGGCTTTTATCCCCTTCTCTTCCTATATTTTCCTATCATCCAGACCAGGGGTGGGTTCCAAATTTTTTTACTACCACTCTGTGGGCGTGGCTTAATTTTGTGGGAGTGGCTTGACGGCCATGTGACCGGGTGGGAGTAGCTTGATGGCCATGTGACTGGGTAGGAGTGGCTTGGCGGTCGTGTGAGCGGGTGGGAGTGGCCAACTTGTAAAATGTGGTGAAAAAGTGACTTATGACCATTTTTCACACTTAACGACCATTGGTCGTTAAGTGTGAAAAATGGTCATTTTCACTGCCATGGTAACTTTGTACAGTCATTAAATGACTAGTTGTAAGTCAAGGACCAACCTGCACTTAAAAGCCACACACAGATGAACATATGAAAGCAGCCATGGAGTCACATAAAAGGTGATTGCTGCAAGAAGCAATTACCTCAAAAACCAGTTATCACACAGAAACACACAAAATTGTCAGAAATGGTGTAGGGTCTCCTGCTTGAGCAAGGGATTGGACTAGATGACCTACATGGTCCCTTCCAACTCTGTTAATGTTTTGGTTTTTTTTAAAAAAAGAATAGTACAGGTTATTTTCCACTAGGTATTGAACCAAAATCTCACAAACTCTGGGCCAGAGGTCCCCAAACTTGGCAAGTTTAAGACTTGTGGACTGCAACTCCCAGAATTCTCCAGCAAGCATAGCTGGCTGGAGAAATCTGGGAGACGAAGTCCACAAGTCTTAAAGTTGCCAAGTTTGGGGACCCCTGCTTTGGACTAATACCAGGAGATGCTAAGATGCATGCAGCCCTGCAGTTGTTAAGTGACACAGTTCTAAGTCAAGGACCAACCTGCACTTAAAAGCAGGATACTCCATTACAAATAAAACATTTCCTAAAAACAATATTTTTTTAAATAAAGAAAAAAAAAACCAGCCACTTAGTAGCAGGCAGAATCGACCATTCTTCAACCACAGCTGCTGTGAATTAGAGGTAGAAATTTTGCCTCACAATCAGGAGGTTGTGAGTTCGATACTAGGTAGAGGTCCGTTCGGCTTCAATTTGAAAAAAAATAAAAATAAAACAAATAAAGCTAAAAAAAGATGGCGACCGCATGCACAGTGCTGGAAGTCACCTTCTGAGCATGCTCAGAAAAAAATAAAAAATAAAATAAATAAAGCCAAAAAAAGATGGCAACCGCATGCACAGTGCTGGAAGTCACTTTCTGAGCATGCTCAGAAAAAAAATAAAAATAAAATAAAATAAAGCCAAAAAAAGATGGCGATGATCTTTCTTGATGAAAATAATCCAGACAATTCAATCCTGTTATTCACATTTTGTATTTTAATAGCAGCACCTGCAGAACAGTATCTTCAAGAAAAACTACCTGATGAAGTGGTTCTGAAAATCTTTTCATACTTGCTGGAGCAAGATCTTTGTAGAGCAGCATGTGTATGTAAACGCTTCAGTGAGCTAGCTAATGATCCAATTTTGTGGTAAGTGAACAGATCATTCTTAATTATTCTGAAATATGCTACATGTTATCAAGCACCATAAGAAAAATGAATTACTAGTTAGTTGTTCTCATTACCTTGAATGAAAATAGATATTTGAATTGCAAGAAATTTTGTTTGGCACATACAGTGGGGCAAAAAAGTATTTAGTCAGCCACCAATTGTGCAAGTTCTCCCACTTAAAAAGATGAGAGAGGCCTGTAATTGACATCATAGGTAGACCTCAACTATGAGAGACAAAATGAGAAAACAAATCCAGACAATCACATTGCCTGATTTGGAAAGAATTTAATTGCAAATTATGGTGGAAAATAAGTATTTGGTCACCTACAAAAAAGCAAGATTTCTGGCTCTCACAGACCTGTAACTTCTTCTGTAAGAGGCTCCTCTGTCCTCCACTCATTACCTGTATGAATGGCATCTGTTTGAACTTGTTATCAGTATAAAGGACACCTGTCCACAACCTCAAACAGTCACACTCCAAACTCCACTATGGTGAAGACCAAAGAGCTGTCGAAGGACACCAGAAACAAAATTGTAGACCTGCACCAGGCTGGGAAAACTGAATCTGCAATAGGCAAGCAGCTTGGTGTGAAGAAATCAACTGTGGGAGCAATAATTAGAAAATGAAAGACTTACAAGACCACTGATAATCTCCCTCGATCTGGGGCTCCACGCAAGATCTCACCCCGTGGGGTCAAAATGATCACAAGAACGGTGAGCAAAAATCCCAGAACCACA
>QLTV01012198.1:6443672-6486688 GCA_003457575.1 Thermophis baileyi | reverse complement strand
GCCAAGAATGCAAACGCAGCATAAATTGACTGGAGCTTCGGGCAATACACCTAGCCCTTCAACACTTCCATTCCATACTGGCAGGCCATCATGTATTGGTGATGACGGACAATGTCGTGGCCAAGGCACACGTAAACCGCCAGGGTGGAACGAGATCAAAGACCTTGATGATGGAGGCTCATCAACTTATACTGTGGGCAGAACAACATCTTCTGTCTATTCGTGCAGATCACATTTCGGGTGCAGCCAATACTCAAGCAGATTGGCTCAGCCGGGCATCGGTGGGTCAGGCCAAGTGCAGCCTTCATCCGGATCTATTCCGGGAGCTGACGAATATATTCGGTCTGCCGCTAGTGAATCTTTTTGCGACGCTGCATAATGTTATTATTATTATTATTATTATTCGATTCGAGACACCGGGAGCTCTGGCTCCGCATTCCATGGCCCAAAGGTCTATTATACGCATTTCCTCCACTTCCGTTAATCCCTTGAGTGATCAGGAAGTTATTGGAGGAGAAGGCGGAGATAATACTCATAGCACCATACTGGCCCCGCAGGCCTATTATTATTATTATTATTATTATTATTATTATTATTATTATTATTATTATTATTATTATTCGATTCGAGACACCGGGAGCTCTGGCTCCGCATTCCATGGCCCAAAGGTCTATTATACGCATTTCCTCCACTTCCGTTAATCCCTTGAGTGATCAGGAAGTTATTGGAGGAGAAGGCGGAGATAATACTCATAGCACCATACTGGCCCCGCAGGCCATGGTTTGCAGATCTCCTAAGTCTCTCAGTGGAGACACCCTGGAAGATTCTGGCGAGCAAAGTATCCCTCAGCCAAGGGTCATTACTACATCCAGATCCGCAGTGGTTCAAACTGACCACCTGACGCTTGAGCGGATCGTTCTAAGGAGGAACAATCTACCAGCCAGGGTCATTGACACTATACAAGCATCACGTAAGGCTTCCACCACACACATCTACAACGGCACTTGGCGTATCTTTTGTGAATGGTGCGAGAAGGTGGGCATCGTCCCATCACAGGTTTCAATGACAAACGTTCTTGTGTTTCTGCAAGACGGTTTGGACAGGGGGCTCAAACCAAACACCTTACGCCGTCAAGTGGCGGCATTATCGTCCGTCTTGTCTTGCGGCCGCAACGACTCTTTGACGACTCACCCTAATATACGCCATTTCTTGCGGGGAGCATCTAACATTGCACCACCTATCGTCCACCGTTACCTGACATGGGATCTTCCAAAGGTCTTGCGATTCCTTGTGGACGCTCCGTATGAACCTCTGAGGGAGTCTGCGTTAAGTCACCTTACATGTAAGGTGGCATGTTTGGTGGCCATAACATCGGCCAGGAGAGTGTCCGAATTAGCGGCTTTATCTATCCAATCAGACTTGTACATATTTCACAAAGACAGAGTGGTTCTTAGATTGGATCCGGCCTTTTTGCCGAAAGTGAATACATGGTTTCATCGTGCGTAGGAGATTGTTCTCCCTAATTTTTGCCCGCGTCCAACTCATCCTTCGGAGAAAAGCTGGCATACACTTGATGTAACACGTGCACTACAAATTTATATCACAAGGACGGCGGTATTTTGTTAATCTGAGTCATTTTTTTTTTGGCGTTCCATCCATCTTCAAGGGCTCGCAAAGTTACCTCTTCCATAATTGGCCGCTGGATAAGATCTACGATAACCAGGGCGTATGACCTTAATTCGAGACAGGTACCGACCAACATTACTGCACACTCCACAAGGAGTGCTGCAACCTCAGCTGCATGGGAGACGTAGGCGTCCATTGAGGAAGTTTGCCGCGCTGCGACGTCATCCCCGTATCCATTTGTGCGACACTATAAACTAGATGTATATGCTTCCGCTGATGCATCCTTTGGGCGGAGAGTGCTGCAACAAGTGATTCAGGATTAGTCCTCAGCTCCAGTCTATCTACTATTGTCACCCTCCCGATTGGACAGCCAGCTTTGGTATGTCCCATGCCTGGATGATATATCCACCATGAGGGAGAAAGGGCGTTGGTCTTACCTGATACGCCTCTTCTCCGAAGGGTGGATATATCATCCAGCCCCGCCCAATATAGTCAACGTAGACTGTTGGCTTCGGTCAGGAGGAATGTATTAATTTATATAGCACAACGGAGTCTGTCGCTTCGCTTCTTCGTTTCAAGCTTTCAAGCATAGCAACAAGGGCGTGACCTGAACAGCTTTGACAGACTCAGTCCAATCAGAGAGCAGACGGAATTAACCCATGCCTGGATGATATATCCACCCTTCGGAGAAGAGGCATATCAGGTAAGACCAACACCCTTTTTCTTTTGTCTGTATATTTTCTTAAATCTTGCCGAGCACAAAGATTTTCTCTTTGCTTGTCATGTCCACAGTATGAAAGTCATTGTTTGTCATTTGAGCTTTGATTGATGGTATAGTTCCTTCTATTAAAACTAAACTTAATGTCTGACTTAATCTGAGGAAAAAACAATTTTTTAATTTTTGTAAAATAAAGTTACTGGGCTGAATGTAGATTTAAAACAATTCAAACTGTCATCTGAACTGTTCAATATAAAGTTTGATTTTGGGGGAAAAAACATGATGGCAGGTCTTGTGTTACTACTTTTTAAAGGAACTAGAAACTATGGTTTGTAATTTTCATCTAGTAATTTATTTAAAAATTTTATATTTTTGTAAAGCTCCTGGGAAAGTAGCAGATAAAGTCATTATTGAAAACACAAGAGATTCAACCTTTGTCTTCATGGAGGGATCAGAGGATGCTTATGTTGGTTACATGACAATCAGGGTAAGAAGAAACATGGGCAAATACTTGCCTTGAACCTATTCGACTGAAAGAAATGAATAGCTAATAAAGGGATTTATTGTATGTTATTTCAGTTTAACCCTGATGACAAATCTGCACAACATCACAATGCTCACCATTGCTTAGAGATTACAGTCAACTGCAGTCCAATAATAGATCATTGTATTATTCGAAGTACTTGTACAGGTATGTAATTTCTTTGTAAAATAATTAAAAAGTAGAAAACATTATTTGTAGATAATATCTAAACTGTGTTTATGTGTGTAATGGAACCTTGCTTTCCTAGGTGATGAAATTTCATGTGTTAATATGAATTTTCCATCTAATGACAGTCTTTGGGTTCTTGGAGCTTTACTTTTTTAAATGTTTGTTCACTTGTTCCCAGGTATCCCTAACTGATAATTTATGGTAGGGGTGGGCAAAAGTTCCATTCTGGGGAATACTTGAAAGTGTTATGCTTCTTACAGCTCATCCCAATGCAGCTCTTCTAGGAGTGGTCTGGCAGACTTCCAGAACAGGAGGTGGTTTGTTGTATTCCTACTCCACAGAGCTCAAAGCAGAGTATTTTATATATCTTTAATTAAGTATTATATAAATTGCTATACTGCTCTTTGTCTTCTATAAGATGTAATTTATTTAGCTTAGTATTGTATTTTGAAAGGCCAAGATTACATAATTGGCGAAAATGATCCAATTGCAAAAATATAACGTATTTGTTTCACATATATTATGAAAGACAAACACATATCTCATTTTTTATATGTACAAACTTCATTTTCAGTTGGTTCTGCAGTTTGTGTTAGTGGCCAAGGGGCTTGTCCCACTATCAAGCATTGTAACATAAGTGACTGTGAAAATGTTGGACTCTACATCACAGATCATGCACAGGTAATACTTCTTCCATATTTCTTTTTTGCTATCTCTTTTTTATTGTTTTCTTTCTTAACTATTATAACTCATCCTAAAGCCATTCTTTTCTAACCCTTTAGGGGATATATGAGGATAATGAGATTTCTAATAATGCATTAGCTGGGATTTGGGTTAAAAACCACGGAAACCCTATTATAAGACGAAATCACATTCATCACGGGCGAGATGTTGGTGTTTTTACATTTGATCATGGCATGGTAATGTATATTTCTCTATGTGCATAAATACACAAGCAAATATAGATAGGCGTATTTTGCGGACAGATTTTTATGTGTATGTATGTCTCTTGGGAAATGAAGCTTTTGTGAACATTCAAGATGTTTTTGTTAGTTCATTAGTCTCCATTACCAAAGTAATGAAATCTCTTGCATCTATAGAGCAAGTATATAGTATGATTAGCAGGGAAAATTGAAGTCAAGAACCTTGGGAGACAATTACCTTCGTGATGTCCTTACATTCCATAACTCTTACTCTCTGTGTATTTAAGAGACATAATCAATTACCACTTAAAAACATTAACTCTTCTAAAGCTATTTTCAACCCTTCAATCATTGCTCAGAATTGTTTCTGTGTAGGTACTTATATATTAGTGTGGCAGCTATTGTATCAACTTAAAAATATAACTGCAAATTCTCTTTCCTTTTCCCCCCCTTCCAAGCATGGTTACAAAGGCAATGTTGTTTTATATTCCAGCAAGACATAAAGTGGGAACTGCAAGCAGTGGAAAGCTTGAAATGAATGAGTTTTTTCTCTTAATTTTATATTTGGATATCTAGTTGCAGTTGGGATGATGTTTGCATAAATCCCTTATCACAATATCTTAGTTTTGCTATTTTTACAATTACACCTTGACCTAACTGGGAAACTATCATATTTTACTTATGTACTGAATTGGAATTGTCCACAGTTCCAATTCAGAAATATTTAGTATTTTGATGGGCATGGCATTGTTTGAATTTCTGCTTCTTGGTGCGGCAACAACACAAGACTTTATGTGTTACAAGTTGCCATTTTTACAATATTCCTGTTAGTTTAGCATTAGTTGGAACTGTTTCTTGGTTGCCAGTATAAGTAGTTACTTTTAAACGTGCTTCCATGTTGGTTGTTTCATTTCAGACATTGGACATTATTGCCAAGTACCTGACTTGAGCTCCCATATTTCTGACATAAATTATATTTATTATATTCCCTGAGTGCCAGAAACAATATTTATTTACTAACCTTATGTCACTGCAAAGCTTTGATGATGCTGCTTGCAAAATATTATTGCTAGACAGAATGTTTGACTCAGAGGTGGGTTTCAGCAGGTTCTGACCAGTTCTGGAGAACCAGTAGCGGAAATTTTGAGTAGTTTGGAGAACCGGTAAATAACACCCCTGACTGGCCCCGCCCCCATCTATTCTCTGCCTCCCAGCTGATCGGGAGGAAATGGGGATTTTGCAGTAACCTTCATCTGGAGTGGGGTGGGAATGGAGATTTTACAGTATCCTTCATCTGCCATGCCCACCAAGCCATGCCCACAGAACCGGTAGTAAAAAAATTCCAAATTGATAATCAAGGGGCTACATTGACACTTTCCTCTAAAATAAAACCTGATAAAAGTCAGTTTATTAAAGCCATATTTCATTACAGATCTGGAGGAAGTTTGGATGTTATGATTTAAGATTTAAAATTTTGTTTCAAAATACATTGTTCTCTGTTTGAATGGATTTCCTGCATTTTAAAAATTTCATGTTCAAAAGCACTAGCATCCCCCAAAGATCTTTTGAAACAAGCTAAGGATAGAAATACTTCAAATTTTTTTGTGCACTATTGAGCTTTTCTTATCCTTTAGAGATCACAAGTCTTGGTGATAACATGGGGACTTCTCTGGAAGAGTCAGAAAATGTTGGTCTTTTGTTTCAGAAGTTAATAATGCATCTACGTTAACCTTAATATTTAAAAATTAAAATAGCATACCAAAAAATCTGCTATGTATTGTGGAATTCAATCAGCAGAATTGGGAGAGAAATTCGAAGTGTTGCAAAAACAGGATTGGAAGCTGCATGTAGTTTATAAGCTAAGGTTATATAGCCCTGCTACAATATATAATTTTTGCTATATGAACCTTTCTTGAGAAAATAATCTAGGGTTGGTTATGTTGAACCAAATGTAATAGCTGTATAGAAGACTGTTTTTTTCAACTGAAAAAGGGCTTAATATATTCTATTGTTGTTAAGGGTCCAATAGATGGTGTGAAAGAATATGATAACATTTTTCTTAATATTATTTTCATGCCATAGAAATAAATAATAGCCAGACTAGCATAGTGGTTAAAGCACCAGGCTATATAAACTGGGAAACTCAGTTCTAGGCTTGCCTTCGGCACAAAGCTGGCTAGGCCAATCCCTCTCTCTGGGACCTAGAAAGAAGACAAAAGCAAGCCACTTCTCAAAATGTTGCCTAGAAAACTGCAGGGACTAAAAAGTACCATAAATAAATAATTTTAATAGTATTACATATTCTTGTGTACAGACATGTTTCATTACAACCATTAAGTAGGTAATCAGAAGATAATTTCTTCCTATTGTTTCTCCTTGCCTCCCAACATTCTCTCTTCCCTTCCTCTTCTTCTCCCCTGGTCTTATGTTTAGGGTTATTTTGAAAGTTGCAACATACATAGAAATAGAATTGCTGGTTTTGAAGTGAAAGCATATGCAAATCCTACTGTAGTTCGTTGTGAAATCCACCATGGGCAAACTGGAGGAATCTATGTTCATGAAAAAGGAAGAGGACAATTTATAGAAAATAAAATCTATGCAAACAATTTTGCTGGTGTATGGATTACTTCAAATAGCGATCCAACCATAAGGTACTATCTTTATTTTAACTTACAGAGATTTACCCTAGGAAGTATTGCAAAATATTTTCTCTATATTATTTTAGTCATTTGGGAATCATCTACTCTTTAAATTAGCATTTGAACTGGGACCCAGAAGTTATCTGGATGTGAAACTTTGTATAAACTATTCTAAGCTCTCCAGATTAAGAACACATTATACCTGCAATTATAACATTTGAAAAGTAAGTTTAGATGAGAGACGGGTAATCTTTTGCTGTATAGAAGACTATATTGTATTATGTAATTTATTGAGGAATGTGTGATATACAGAACTAAAGCAAACTATTGGTGGGTCCAGGGCTAAAAATGTTTGACTTTTTTTCTTCAATGATATCCTGTTCTCTTGCTTTCTCTGTCCCTTCCCTGTTCCTCTTTTCCCTAAGCACAGCAGACTGCAAAAAGCAGAAAGATGGTTTGAACTAGAAATTTGGAGATATCTTGGGAGAGGCAGAGGAGGGAGAGATCAGGTTGAAGCATTTGGAATTAATTTGATGACCCAATTTAAAAAAGATGATACCTGACAATGTTATTTTCTGGTTTTAAACCTTTAGGGGCAATGCAATTTTTAATGGAAATCAAGGTGGAGTCTACATATTTGGTGATGGAAGAGGTCTTATTGAAGGAAATGACATTTATGGTAAACAAATATTTGGTCAGTTGCATTTAATATTCTTTGTGACCTATATGCCACATTTTCTTACACTTTTCTTATTCCAACAGGGAATGCATTAGCAGGAATACAAATTCGGACTAACAGCTGTCCTATTGTTCGGCACAATAAGATTCACGATGGCCAACATGGTGGTATATATGTGGTAAGCATAGTTTTGGAGTAAACATTGGAAGATCCATTATTTAGCTTTATTTTCAATATTAATTATGTAGATAATTGAGAAAATCATAGCATGAACATGAAGTCCTGGAACTATAGGAGTTCTAAAATGCATGAAAAGGAGGGATGAGTTTGCTGTCAACATGTGCTCCTCCTTTGCTCCAATCCGTATACACATCTTGAACTGCTGACAAAGTGAGCTGTAGTTTGATTTAACAGTAGATGGAAAATACATATTCTGGAAGCAGTAATGCAAAACAATGTTTATTAACACACACACCCAAGTCTATCCATCTATCTCAGGGGTGTCAAACTTGCGTCATCACGGCAGCGTCACGTGACGTATTGGGACTTTTTCCCCCTTCGCTAAATCGGGCATGGACGTGGCCAGCACCTGACGCATCCAGCCCACGGGCCAAGAGTTTGACACCCCTGATCTATCTGGTTTTTATGTACTCGACTTCCAGTGACTCTGAGCAGTTGAAACAGCAGAATAGTGCTATTCTCAGAAAGCTGGTTGGTTGGAGGAATGGACAAAGTATTTCATGTATGAGAGCATGTAGTTTTAGCTGATTGTGACCACCAGACCAAAATATGTGTTTAATTTAAGCAGGGTGGTTTAGTGTGTGGAAAATAAGTAAGGAAGCAGCAGCACTAAGGTGAGGTGAAAGAGAGAAAGGGTCTGACAAACTTGGGAGAGAGGGGTCAGTGTGGCATCTGAGAAGAAAGTTAAGGGAAAAGAGGGCTATGAAGATCAGTAGGTTGCCTGCCTGGCACACAGGCCACACAGGCCACACAAAGGAGTGGTGGAATGAGAGATGAGGTGCACAATCTCGCTTTACCTGCCACACAGAACTTCTCTGGATTTTTGCTTCAGCCAAATGTTGGCACCCAAAATGCTTGATTTTGGTTTGGTTAGACCATGGCCTATCTTGCTCCCCAAATGTTTGCTTCAGGTTTGAACAAAACACATTTTCCACTTTGTAGATACACCCCCCCCCAAAATGTTTGCTTCAGGTTTGAACAAAACACATTTTCCCCTTTGTAGAAACCCCCCCCCCCCATTTGCTTGTAACCCAGAACAGAAAAAAAACCCTTAGAAGGAATTGACCAAATTGATTGCAGGTTGCACTTGATTTGCATACTTTTGTTTTGTTTCAGCATGAAAAAGGCCAAGGTGTGATTGAAGAAAATGAAGTTTACAGTAATACCTTGGCTGGAGTCTGGGTTACAACAGGAAGCACTCCAGTTTTAAGAAGAAATAGAATACATAGTGGTAAACAGGTATGTTGCTTACTATTGTGTAAGTTACAGCAACGCTAGTTTCAAATTTTTTACTATTTTTATGTTTATGCTTTAGGTTGGTGTCTATTTCTATGACAATGGGCATGGAGTATTAGAAGACAATGATATCTATAACCATATGTATTCAGGAGTTCAAATCAGGTAAAATATACTTTTATTTACTTCCTTAAAAGAGGCTTAGTATATATTGTTTTCATTCAGTGACTTCTCTTCCTTCTCCTTTAAAATGATCCACACATGGGATTGTGTCTGTCTGTGTTTGTATGTCTTATTGCTTTCTTCTTCTGTTTAATGAGAGTGATTTTTCAAATGATAATCCAACTACAAATAGGGAAGGACAGTTGTCATTCATTAAGCTTAATTGGGACTTAGGACTTAAGTGGTTGACTTTGAATGATTAACTTATTTGTAGCTATATGAATAGTCTATCATGAAACATGCTTACCTTGTCAGCGCACTGTGGCTTTCTTGAGAATTTTTCTTTCTTCAAGTTAGCACATTGGGGGTCTGTCAGAGATACGTTTGATACAGTGAGGAATTTCACTGAAAGTGATAAATCCTTAAATGGGGGGGTGGGGAGGAATGCTATAGTTATAAGATTTTATTACCACTGGGAAAACAAACCATATTTTTGGAAGCAAAAACATAACGACATGGGAGGCTCAGATAAAACAAATTCAATCTAGTCATATCTAAGTCCTATTAAAATAGTGAAATTTATCACACTGTTTAGGAATTCTGTTTGTAGTCAGATGATAGGTATTCAAAGCTGAGCCAGAGAGGATGTGGTTATGTACTTTAATGCTTTCATTTTCTTTTCAGTCTTTACTTCAAAATAAGATTGTTTTATCTGGAAGCATCCCCTTTGCTTACTTTACTAAATGAGATTAGCTTGACTAATAATATTTGCATGAGAAGGAATTGATTTATTGTGTGGTGCCATGATATCCACTACCAACCACACAGAGGATAAACCTGCTGCCAGTCAATTACATAGTTTCAACCTAGCCCACTGCCTGTGCTCTTGTCCCAATGTCTTGCCCAAACGAGTCAGTTTGTTCAATGGCTGTTGGATAACATGCAGTTAAAAAGAGCTGCAGCAGGATTATTGGAAGCGGAATGGGATAACTTGGCACGGCCAACTTGCTGCAGCCAACTCACCACGGGACAATTCGCCACGGCCAATTCGCTGCGGGACCACTCATCGCAGGACAATTTAACAATTATTTAAAATAATTTTAAAAATATTTTAATTTTTGTCTTTCACATTTCATTTTGTCCCTCCTTTTGCATCCTTTCTTTAATATTTATATTCCACCATTTCTTCAATATGAGTTTAACTCTTGTCCCACAGCGAGTTGTCCTGCGGCAAATTGGCCGCAGCAAGTTGGCCATGGTGTGTTGTCTGCAGCGAATTGTCATAGATCCTATTGAAAGGAGATTTTTTTTCCTCTCTGCAATAATCCTTCCACAAGATAGCTACTTCCCCACAGCTCTTGGCAGTGATTTGGAACGAGGCCATTGGAGGAAGGGGAATGAAGGAACTCTTGGGCTGAAAAGAGTGCATTATCCTGTTCTCTGTGACATAAAATCATTTAAAGATAGAATAGGGGGAAAAAGTCCTACATAGAGAAAGTGCAAGAAAAAGAAAGCAATATGCACAAATCAAGTTTAAATATGCTAAATAATGCTATGAAGTGAGTAGTATGTATGCATATGCTGTCTGGCTGAATACATTTCCTTCAGAGGCAAATCTCAGAGAATGCAAGATTTGGCATTGAGATAAATGCAAATAAATTATTTTTATGTGTGCCAGGATGATGTGAGAAGAGAGATTAACGTTCCAGTTCTGGTCTAAACTCATCAGACATATGTAACTAAAATGTTAACATTGCTAGCAGTGCCCTTCCTCTTACAAGTGATTTTTATTTTATCTGTAATAAATTATAAGTACATTTTGAGTAACATGTTTGCTTATGCACAGAACTGGAAGTAACCCCAAAATTAGGCGCAACAAGATTTGGGGAGGCCAGAATGGTGGAATTCTTGTTTATAATTCGGGTAAGTTCAACTTTACTTTGCTTAATTTTTAAAAATGCAAAAATTTTCCACATTGACGAGGTCTTAAATTTCGCTTTTATCTTATAAAGGGCTTGGTTTTATAGAAGACAATGAAATTTTTGACAATGCTATGGCTGGAGTATGGATTAAGACAGATAGTAATCCTACATTAAGAAGAAACAAAATCCATGATGGCAGAGATGGGGGAATCTGTATATTTAATGGAGGCAGAGGTTAGTGTCTTATCATTTTTGCCATATTTATATTTTCATTATATTTTCTAATAGTCTGGTGCTGATAAAAATAAAAATTGAATTCCAGATCTAGAATGTGATCAGAATCTTCACTTGCGTGGAACTGAAAATGCTAGCCCCAAATTGGCTGATTACTGCTTTCCGTAGCATTTCCAGGCAATGGGATTGATGTTAACTTACCATTCGCCTTTAAACTATTCTTTGTAACAGATGGGTGATATGTGTTCTTTTCTACCCTTGAATGACAATAAATTTCTTCTTACACCAGAGAAATAAGTTCAAATATTTGTGGTTCTACTGGTTTGGCCAAGGAACCACCTTAAGAACAACTCCAAATTTAATTGTTTTGATTGACTAAGAAACTAACTGTTTCCACTTACTGTGAAAATGGAACTGTAGCTCTCTTGAGCCATCCAAAATAGTTTGGTGCGCAATATTCAAAATTCCATTGGTGTAATTGTAGCCTTTTTTTTTTGTTTGCATGATTATGAAATTGAAGAAAACAGTATGCAACATTAGCTCATGTAGGTCTCTGATTTAAGGTTTTTTTTTCTTCATTAAATGGTCATAGGAATTCAGCTATGCTAGTTTTAAACATAAAATGCTTATTAATATTAATATTGTACTATTATTGTAATATTGTACTAATATTAGCATATTATAGGAGATGTGTGTACCCTTTTTCTTTTTAAAAAAAGAAGGATTTCAGACTGAAATTAATGTTCTTGTTTTGGTGTTAGGCCTTCTTGAAGAAAATGATATCTTCAGGAATGCACAAGCTGGAGTTCTTATCAGCACAAATAGTCATCCGGTGTTACGGAAAAATAGAATATTTGATGGATTTGCGGCAGGTTTGTGTTTGATTTGTATTGATTTTAGCTCAGAAGAGTGGCAGATTTAAGCAGCTTAGTAATGGTGCCAGGGCCTTGCCAGTATTGAAGATATATCCTGAGGGACACATGCTGACATTTTAATGCATTTCAAAAACAATAATTTTGCTATTATATCAAAGTTGTGGTTTTCCTCCTTTTTTTCTTTTTTAGAAGGTGTCATAGCCAGAGCACCATGTTTCAAACAGCTTAGCATTCTTCATGACATTTGTAATTACTTTTTCCCTGAATGTTAGTGGTAGCTATGTTAATTTCTTTAAGAAAAAAAAGTAGTTTTTTCTGGCACCATCCCAAGCCAACATTTGCCATTGTGAATAGCAGCTGAATTGCTTTATATTGAAATCAAAAGATCTGTAATTTTTCATGAAATGTAATTATATCTGCCCAGTCCCCAGTTATATTTACTACCCTGTATAAATATGTCCTTTGGGGAATGTTCAAAGAATAGCTATAATTACTGAGATTTACCAAAGTTAAAACAGCACTTTGCTTTTGTTGAATATCTTGGCATACGATGTCATATTACTCTTTAAGAACAAACTTGCACATAAACATACCAGGCTGTAATACTAGAGCATCTCAAAGAGTATGGCAGGCTGCACATAATAAACATGTAGAATTCCCAAGTAAGAACTGCAATGCTACCCAGTTAACTTTTTGTGTACAGCAGTGTTATATGTTGAATAAAAATAAATGCACAGTAACTCATGCATTGAGTTGCTATTTTTAGGAAAATTTCATTTGGAAATAGATCAAATGAAGCCCATTATATAATCCCAAAACTCAGTTCTTGCCCTGCCCCGTTCCCTTTGTATTTATAGGATTGAACTTAACCATCTGTTTCCTAAAGCAATGCTCCAATGTTTAATAAATATTACAAAGTGTTGATACTTGAATTCTGAAAGTTGTAATCAGCATCAGCATGAATGCATCTAATGAGTGCTTTTTCCTAGTTGGCATTTTTTAAGTCATGTGGAGATTACGTATCTAGTAAAATATAAGTTTTGTGTTTATTAAAATGTTTCTTTTCTTTTTAACCTAAGGTATTGAAATAACAAATCATGCAACTGCAACTTTAGAAGGCAATCAGATTTTCAATAATCGGTTTGGAGGTTTATTTCTAGCCTCTGGGGTTAATGTGACAATGAAAGGTATGTAAATTATGCTTATTTGTAGCAAACCAAAACTGTTAGTATTTTATTTTTGCACAGTAAACAATTATCTATTTTCATAAGCATGGCTGTTTAAAAATAAGGAAACATCTTAACATTTAGAACATGTATCAACTTTTTCTCCATTACAAGCACAACCCAGTCAACCATCCACTGAAGGAAAGGTATCTCACAATAGAACAGGCTTTTCCAGTAAACTCTTTAATCTATTTTGGAGGATTGGGCTAAAAGATTTCAAAAGGGCAGAATGAGAACATTTCTTCATGCTTCAGGGAATAGTTTGTTGAATGAGCAGAAATATACTGGTGTAAGAGAGATATAACCCTAAGCTTTTGTAATGAGTACTATGGTAATTTGATGTAAAGAAAAATCTTCCATTCAGAGCTAGTTCATGTCTTGACTGCTACGGATTGTGAACATAAAATAATTTCACTCTAGATACGTCTAGATACTTCACCGATTAAACTTTCACATATATCATCAGTTCTAGGAATATTTTTCTATAGTTCTATGTATTTGCATGAACTTTTCTCTGGAGTAGGCTTTTTCCTTCCTTGCATAAAAAGTTCTCTTGATTTCTTACACTCGTAACCTCTTGTCTTTGTTATTTTGTTGATCTCTGTTTGGTTGTATTGCTTTTTTAGGCATAATATCTATCTCCTTGCTCTTGCTTCCCTGGCACTTGTCAGGCTTCCTGGCCTCTTTTTCACTTAAAAAAAAATTGGTGGTAGTTCTGCTCAAAAGCTTTTAGCATTATGTTCAAGAATGTGTTTGGCCTCCCTAAGCTTTCTTGCAAAATAAACAGGATAAGCAGCTTCAGCTCTTTGATTTGTAGTCATGCCTAAAAAAAAAAAAGAGAGTGGGAGAGGGGGGGGGGGGGGGGAGGGGTAGAGAGAGATAGAGGTTAGAGAGAGAGAGAGAGAGAGAGAGAAGTATGCAGGAGTTGATTGCATTCTGATCATTCAGAACTTCATAACATCTCTGAAGGCAGTCATGTTGTGAAGGGTCTAGGCTTCAGACAGTTTTTGAATGTTGACCATTCCCAAACATTGGGGACAACATAATATTCAGTATTTAATATTCTCTCAGGACCTCAGAAAAATAAACAGATATACAAGCCAAAGACAGATGGAGCAATTGTTGACAAGGAATGAAGTGCTTCTGGATAGCTTTGCTGCATTTAAGAAATAAGGCATGCATTAAGACTTGCATTACTAAATTCCTTTGAAATTATAATTAAAATCTGAAGGAATATTTTAAGAAGTAGAATACTTGAAGGTTTCCAATTCAGACTATTTTAGTGTTATCAGACATCAATATGGTAAACTAATACTGTGAAATCTGCCATTTAATATAGATAATAAAATAATGAACAATCAAGACGCCATTGAAAAAGCTGTTAGTAGAGGCCAGTGTCTATATAAAATATCAAGTTACACCAGCTATCCGATGCATGATTTCTACAGGTAAGCAACTAAACATGATACATACTTCTGTCCTGTAGATTTGGATTTTGCATGGAAAGCCTAATTATTTCTTTCCTTTATTTTTTGTTGTAGATGTCATACATGTAATACCACGGACCGCAATGCTATATGTGTAAATTGTATTAAGAAGTGCCATCAAGGACATGATGTCGAATTTATTAGACATGATAGGTATGTTGTATAACCTTTGACTGAAAAACTACTAAATATAAGTTGAACTTTTTCAATAAATATTTAAAAGATTTCTCTCTTTCAGGTTTTTTTGCGACTGTGGTGCTGGAACACTGTCCAATCCCTGTACACTAGCTGGAGAACCGACACATGATACAGATACACTATATGACTCTGCTCCTCCTATAGAATCTAATACACTGCAGCACAACTGAGTTACTTTTGAGGGAAAAAAGTCCTGCCATTCTATTGTAACTGTTATTTTGGTTTTTTTTTTTTTTTGTTTTGTTTTTGAGGAAGTTATACTTGCCCATTTCTGCAGAGACTTTAAAATGGATAATAAATGGTGACATTATGGAGCTCAACCTACCAAAAAGAAAGTGGCAATATGTTGACTCAGGATAACAGAACTGGGCGTTTCAGCATTACTGTGTAAAGACTAAGGGACAGGTGTGAAGAAAGTGAGCCGCGTATTTGTACAGATGGCAACTTCCAAAAGACTGGTGTTTCTACAAGTAGCATTGAAACGCAGTCCCATTTGCAGTAGTCCTATTCTATAGACGAGCAGCAGTCTTTGTTGCTGCCTTTATGGACATGGGTACCAATTGCTTTTTGTAATATGGTAAAAATGTGAGCTAGCACTTCCGCATTTATTTTGGTTTTTTAACATTTATTCAGATTGAGATGATTTTAATGCTTTAATCTCATGTAGTTTTTAATTTCAAGCAAATCTTTATCGTACTTGAATGTGTCCTGTTTTGTTAGCACACCTAGACTTGCTGTAACTGTACTCATGTCCCAGTATGTATGTTCTTTCTATGAAAGAGAACACTAATCTTAAATTATATCCAGCAATTTTTCTGGTATCCTTTGCAGTTAGAATCTCCCCTTCCCTTTTTTCCAATCCTCATGATTTACATCACCTCACAAAACAATGTTTTAATGAGACTTTTTGGGAGATAATGCACTATAAAACAAAGTACACAGGTGACAGTTTGCAAGAGGAGGTTTTACTGTGTTTTAAAGTACACTGTAAGAATCTCCCTAAAAACAATCCTGTATTTTACTCTGTTCACAGTTTTATTGAACAGTCTAGACATTACTCTTATGAACTGCTGACAATTGTAATTTCCTGCTCCAATGAAGATGAGAAAAAGTATATAGACGCCCTATACAGTTTCATAGCTTTTTTCCATTTATGTGTATTGGTGACAGTGGGTAATCAACAGCCTGAAAGTGTATGCATGTACCATAACATCTAGACTTAATATATTGTGGAGTATTCAATAATCATTATGTAGAGGGTAGCTAAGAATTAAAAGGGTTTAATTTCCTAGGAAAGACAATGGAAAATGGTCATTTTTAAAAAATAAAGTTTATTAGATCATTGTGTTGTTTACATACTGCCTTTGAAAACTGCTGGAAAAACTATACAGGGTCTCAAACGTGAAGCAGAGTTAGTTTGTCAAGATAGTCTCTGGCTGCTAATGCTCCTTCAGCTATCCAACAAAGTTTCCTGCAAAAGCAAACATGCAATTATTCCAGCACTACTCAATCCTCAATCCATTTTAATATGCAGAAAATGTATAGCTTTAGATTTACTGATACAAATGGTGCATACATTTTTCCATTGATCCCATTGGAGCCTTAACACAAATCTGACATTGTACTTCAGGTCCAAAGCACTATTTTTAAAACTAGTTGAGAAATGGGTCCTCTAATTAGTTATGAATTACAACTCTCTATAATTCTAGCCAATGGTTAGAGATACTGCAGGTTGTAGTTCAGCAAAAGTTAGAAACTAGGGTTACTTCCCCCTACATTCCCTGTCAACATCTCTCCCCCCATTTGTTTTAAGCCTTCCCTTGGGTTGCAGAGGTACTTTAAGGAATATTTGTGACCACTTTTCTATTAAAAAAGTATAGTTGAATAATTGAAAAATGATGAACTTACCTAAATACTTTCATTGAAAGAACAGCTTTTTCAAACTCTTTTGCCTTTTTGTGGCCTTTCTGAATCACTTCTTCTGGAATGTCAGCAAGCCTTGCAGCATTAAATCCATAACTTTTAGGGCAAGCCCCCTTAACAAATTTATAAAGGAATGTGATTGTTTCTTGACTAGGATCTTCACACTCATTTTCTACCATACAAGCCTGGAAAGAACAAGACATTAGCAATTTAGGCGGTTGTTTTTTAAACTTCTCCACTACTATAGCAATGTAGTTTAAGATAGGCCACCCAATATTTTTTAAAAAATAAATTCCAAACATGCAGAATTTAAGCAATCAAAACTAGAAGACATGTCTGACAATAATCACAAGGGCTGGGGAGTTCTAGGAATTGAAATCCACACATCCAGCAATTGCAAAGGTTTGAAAACATTACCCTACAATAGAAACATTTAATTCTCAAATGACCCTCAACATAGGCATTTCATTTCTCATGATAAATATAAATTAGTACAGCCCATAATGACAAACCATATGTATTTCAAGAATGAAAAAGAGAAAAACCAATCACTCTGAAAAGTCACTTTGTCCTTAGAAGTGTTTCAAGCTTGATATGGAATCATTTCAACATTGGAATATATCGTGTCACTGAATAGTGAATGTATTTTGCACCCTTTTAAGTACATTTCACAGTGGTGTAAAAGTTTGTGAATAATTTTGAATTTTCAATATTTCTGCATAAATATGTCTAAAACATATGTTCTGTACACAAGCCCTAAAACTAGATTAGATCTTGTTTAATTAAACAAATGTCAAAAACATCATTTATTTATTGAGGAAAATTATCCAAAACTACGTATTTGTGTCCCAAAGGTGCTTGTTCAAAAGGCAACTGAACTTTGTTTTTCCTTGAAGATGTTTTACTTCTCATCCAAGAAGTTTATTCAGAACTGAAGAAACAAAGTCCAGTTACCTTTTGAAAAAGCACCTTTGGGACAACCATGACCTGGATGACTGAGAATCTCCATAGATATTTACGTATTTGTGTGCACAAAAATATGTGAACCTTTGCTTTCAGTAACTCGTGTTCCTGCTTTGGCAGCAATAACTATAATGAAACAATTCTGATCAGTCTTGCACATCAGCTTGAAGGAATTTTAGCCCAAGCCTCCTTGCAAAAACAGCTTCAATTCAGGGAGGTTAGTGGGTGTCTTCTGTTTCAGGTCGTTCCACAATGTTTCTATAGGAATGTCAGGATTCTAACTTGGCCATTCCAAAATGTATTCTGCTTTAACCATTCTTTGTACAATTTATGGCTTAGGCCACTGTCTTATTGCATGGCACACATTTTCTTGAGTTCAGTTGACAGGAACCTTGATATTTTCCTGAAGAATTTGCTAGTACAATTCAAAAATTACAATTCAATCAATGATGGCAAGCCATTCTGGGCCACAGGCAGCAAAGCAGGCCCAGACCATGATATTCCCACTATGCCCCATAGATGGGATAAGGTTCTCCTACTGGAATGCACTGTTTGCCTTACATCAAACAACACTATTTATTCAAGCCACAAGAGCTGTTGTGGCACAGTGGTTAGAATGCAGTACTGCAGGCTACTTCTGCTGACTACCGGCTGCCAGCAGTTCGATTCTCACTGGCTCAAGGTTGACTCAGCCTTCTATCCTTCTGAGGTCGGTCAAAGGAGGACCCAGATTGTTGGGGGCAATATGTTGACTCTCTAAAACCGCTTAGAGAGGACTGTAAAGCACTGAAGCAATATATATGTCTAAGTGCTATTTCTATTTTGGTCTCATTCACGGACCATTTTTCCAATAGTGCTTTATCCATGGAGTCTTTCACAAACAGTAAATGGACAACAATGCTCTTTTTGGAGTAGTGGCTTTCTCTTTGCAACCTTTGCCATGTACAGCATTGTTCAGTGTTCTTGTGATCATAATCTCATGAATACTGACATCATCTGAAGTAAGAGAAGCTTTTAGTTCCATAGAGGTTACCTGGGCTTCTTTGAGGAGTCCTGGAATGATACATGCCTTGCTCTTTGTGTGATCTTGGTTGGTTGACCTCTCTTGGGTGTATAACAAAGATGTTGAACTGCCTTTATTTATACATGATCTGCCTAAGAGTGGACTGGTGGAGTCCAAACTCTTTAGAAATAGTTTTGTAACCTTTCCAGTCTGGTGAGCATCAACAGCTGATTTTTTTTATTATTTTTTTTTTGGAGGTACTCAGGAATGTCCTTTGTTTGAACCATGACACACTTTCACTTACCTGTGTTGTGAAGATCTGACTCTGATAGTGAATACCCAGAATTCTGTTCTTTAAATAATGCAACACCTCCCATACTCACATCAAACTGATCAAAACACCTGGCTCTTAATTTCTCCTTCAAATGAACTGATATTCCTACAGGTTTACATACTTTTGCCATACAGAAACGTGTTCCTTTGGATCACTTCCCTCAATAAATAAATGAATAAGTATAATGTTTTTTAACTCATTTGTTTAACTGAGTTCTCCTTGTTTAGTTTTAGGACTTGTGTGGAGAACAGTTCATATTTTAAGTCCTATTTCTGCACAAATATTGAAAATTCAAAAGGATTCACAAATGTTTAAACATCATTGAATTTGCACCACGTTTGATGTAAATTAAGGATAAAGATAAGAAATTTGCCACTATTTAGGAAATGAAGGGAAAACAATTTTACATATTTTCTTGCTAATTTCAGTTCTTGTTAATCTATTCTTGGAAACAAGGGTGGTTTTCATTTAGCAGTAATCTTTTAACAAAGAACATTTTTAAACATTTAATATGTCTAATAAAATTTCTGAAGCTACCATTACAAGCATAGAATATTACATACCATGTGTCCCAATCGTACAGAGAGACTGTGAGAATAATCTTCTACTAAAGAATGGTAATGTGTTGAAAACATTGTACGGCACTTGATATTCTCTGAAAGTTCTTTGACAACCGCACTAGCAATAGCAGTTCCATCAAAAGTCGCTGTTCCTCTCCCTGGAAAATTGAGAGACAAAACTGTAGCAAACCTATTGCAACAGATAACTACATGTCTTGACTTAACAACCACAATTGAGCCTAGAATTTTGGTCATAAGTCATTGCAGTCGTAAGTCGAGTCATCACATGACAGAACTTTTTTTAATAATTGATGGTCATTAACTGAGTCACTACGATCATTAAGTGAATCATGGTGGTTAAATTTGAATCCAGCTTATCCAATGGGTGGAGTTTTTTGGCCAGAAATTAGCAAAAAAAAATGGTGCAGCAATTTAACTTTGAGGACAGATTGTAAGTAGCTATTTTTGAGTCTGTCATAACTTCAACTGGTCCTTAAGCGTAAGTCAAGGTCTCCCTGTATCCCGCAGTTTGGATTTAAGAACCCTCAGTTGTTAATTTCCAGGAAGCCAACCCATACACCTACTGCATGTATGAAGCCTGTAAGTACCTGGCCATTTTACAGTTGGATAATATCAATCATGGACATTTTACAACCTTTCTTGCCACAGTTGTTCAGTGAATCATTGCAGTTGTTGAGTTAGTAACATGATTACGTGAATCTGACTTCAACTTTGTCAGAAGGTCGCAAAAAGTGATCACATAACCCCAGGACACTGCAACCATAATAAATACATGCCAGCTGCCAAGCATCCAAATTTTGACCACACGGGGATGCTGAAATGGTCATGTGAAAAACAGTCAGTCATAAGTCACTTTTTCCAGTGCAGCTGTTAACTTCGAAAGGTCCCTAAACGAATGGTTGTTAGCCACCAAGGACTATTCTTCAACAATATCTTTAATATTATTAGCAACAAGGTCTGCCTAACACAAGTCCTTGGGAAGGACTCAACAGGTAGATAAAAATGTCAATCCAATCTAAACATCTGGCAGACTCTGCAACCAACCATAATAAATAATAAACTGGCTGTGGTGGTCATAGTTAGAGGCATATTGTGTGCCATATCAAAAAATCTTGGATGGCACTTAGAAAATCTGCACAGTGATAAAATTTCCATCTGTCAATTGCAAAAGGCACACTGTTTGGATCTGCAGATATACTATGCCAATACATTATGTCAGTCTTGGTTCTTTAAGAAGAACCTGATGCTTATGAAGCCAAAACCGGCTAAAGAACTGGCAGGGTGACTTCACTTTGTTGTGAAGGGGCGCTGGTCTTGCCTGATACACTCCTTCTCGTAGGGTTGAAATAGCATCCATGAATGGGTTAACTCGTGCCTTCAGCTAATAGGACTGAGTCTGACAAAGCTGAAATCCCTGCCTCTGTTGCTAGGGCTTCCAGCTTTCGACGAAAAACGAAGTACAGACTCGACGTGCCAGTCTCCAGTGTCGCCCCCCAAAAAAATATTGACCAGACAAGTCATAGGTCTGGGCTGGATGCTATCTCAACCCTATGAGAAGGAGCATATCAGGCAAGACCAACGCCCCTTCTCCATAGTGGGTTGAGATAGCATCCATGAATGGGACATACCAAAGCTGGCTGTCCACCAGATGGGCTTAGGTCTGGTCCTGGGAGACACTCCGCAAGCACCCTTTGAAGTACTTGGCGTCCAAAGAAAGCCTCCGCCAAAGCAAACGTATCCAACTTGTAATGTCGGATGCAGGGCGATGGGGTGGCCCAGGTAGCTGCTCTGCACACCTCCTCCAGCGACGCTTGCGTTGCCCAGGCCGCTGTCGCCGCCGCGCTACAGGTGGAGTAAGCCATCACTCTGCCAGGTCTGGGAAGACACCGTAGGTCATAAGCCGCAGAGATGGTGGCTCTCCGTCAGCGGCCCACCATCGAAGATGAGACCTTGAAGCCCAAATTTCCCAGTTGAAATGAAACAAAGAGCGCCTCCGTCTTTCGCAGTTCAGCGGTGCGTTTGACATAAGTACGGAGGACTCTTCGAACGTCCAACGTATGCCACCACTTTTCAAAGGGATGGACCGGCCTTGGGCAGAAGTTAGGCAGCACTGGCTCCTGCGCCCTATGAAACCAGGAATTTATTTTGGGAATGAAAGAAGGGTCCAGGCGAAGCACCACCCTGTCCAGGTGAAAGATGCAAAGGTCAGGCTGGACTGACAGGGCTGCCAGTTCCGATATTCGCCTAGCGGACGTCATTGCCACCAAAACCACAACTTTGTACGTCAGATGGCGCAGGCTGGCCGAGCCCAACGGCTCGTACGGGCTACCGGTCAAAGAGTTGAGGACTTTGGTGAGGTCCCAGGTGGGATACCGGTGGACCACCGGGAGGGACAGATTGACTGCACCCCTGATGAAGCGCCTGATGGTTGGATGTTGCGCCCAGGACTCCAGTGAGCCGCAGGTAAGAACAGAGGACAGGGCCGCCACCTGCCTCCGGATAGTGTTGGGCGATAGCCCCTTGTCCAGGCTGTCCTGGAGGAAATCCAGGATTTGGCCAATGCAGACCTGAAGTGGTGAGAGGCCAGCCTTAGCACACCAGGAGCAGTACGCCTTCCAAGTGGCCGCATATATTCGCAGGGTGGAAGGTCTCCGTGAGGCCTGAATGGTTGCAATGGCCCTGGAGATGTTGTCCCGCCTCAGGGCGCTCCACTCAAGCGCCAGGCGGTCAGTTGGAACCACCAGCAGTCCGGATGGACCAACGCCCCCTGGCTGAGGGAGGCCTCGTGCTGAGGGATCCTCCAGGTTTGGGCCACAGACAAGGCCACTAGGTCTGCGAACCAGGCCCTCCTGGGCCAGTGTGGAGCCAGCAGAACGACCTCCGCCTTCTGTTCCAAAATCTTCCGGATGACCTTCGGAAGCAAGGGCAGAGGGGGGAAGGCGTGTAACAGGCCGGGAGGCCACTGGCAACGCAAGGCATCTACCCCCTCTGCGTGAGGAGTCCGGAACCTGGAGTAGAATCTTGGCAGTTGAGCGTTCTCCGGGGTGGCGAAGAGTTCAACTTCCAGACGACCGAAGTGACTCATCAGTTGTTGAAAGATGTCCGGGTGCAGGCGCCACTCGGCGTGGTCGATAGTCGTTCGACTTAGAAAGTCCGCCTGCACATTGGACACCCCGGAGATGTGGTCTGCTGAGATTGACAGGAGGTGACGCTCCGCCCAAAGCCCCAGTCTCCTGGCTTCCATCATGAGGGTCCATGACCTGGTGTCTCCCTGTCGATGTGCGCCTTTGCCGCTACGTTGTCCGTAAGCACTAAGATGTGCTTGCCGGACGTCAGGTGTTGAAGGCGGCGAAGGGCCAGGTTCACAGCGCGCAGTTCCAGCCAGTTGATACTGCACTGGCATTCAGCTGATGTCCAGCGACCTTGGATCATGGCGGACTGGGACACTGCTCCCCACCCGAGCAGGCTGGCGTCTGTCGTAAGCACTAGTCTCTGCGGCTCCTGGAATAGACATCCCTTTGATATTGCAGGGGACCTCTACCAATTCAGAGAACGAAGGACCTCCCTGGGAACTAGGACCTTGGCCGATGCGTTGCTGCGGCCTGTTCTCTGGAATGGCAAAAGAAACCATTGTAGGTCTCTGGAGTGTAGGCGTGCCCAGGGAATGATGTTGATGCTGGAAATCATTTTGCCCAGGAGCGTAGAGAGCAATGCTAGGGAGACCCTACGCTGCTGTTGGACTAGGGCAGACATTTCCCTAAGACTGACCTGTCGCTCCTGGGACAAATACACCCTACAGGGAGTCAATTACCGCCCCTAGATGTACAATGCAGTTTGACGGAGAACCCTTGGGCACTATGGGTTCTCTGTTAATAGAGAACCCGTGGTGCCCAAGGGTCTGAACTGTTACCTGGAGATCCTCCCTTGCTTGCTGAGCCGAGGAAGACTGGATTAAAATATCATCCAGGTAACAATGGACACGCACGGGAAGAGCCCTGAGGTGGGCCGCAAGGAGTGCCAGGACCCTTGTGAACACGCAAGGGGCAGAAGAAAGACCGAACGGGAGGGCCCTATACTGGTAGTGGGTACCTGCATAACAAAATCAAAGATACTGCCGGTGGGGGGGCAGTATCAGGATATGCAGGTACGCCTCCGTAAGGTCTATGGAAAAGAGGAAGTCGCCCTCTCGCATGCCTCCAAGGATGGATGACAAGGAGTACATCTTAACCGTCGATAGATGATGTGACGGTTGAGACGTTTCAGGTCGAGAATCGCTCTCCACCCGCCCGAGGCCTTTGGAACCACAAAGAGTATGGAGTAAAATCCCTGCCCGTGCTGACTCTCCGGCACCGACTGGATAGCTCTTATTTCCAGCAGGTGACCAATAGCTGACTCCATGAGAGCCCTCTTCGAAGCACAGTTGGAAACCGGGCAGCTGATGAAGAACCTCAGGGGAGGGGAGAGAAATTCCAGGGAGAGGCCCACCCTGACCGTCTCCCTAACCCAGACGTCTGAGGTGACTTCCTCCCACCAAGATCCGGCCCGACATTGTAATGTTTTTTGTCCGTGGATGACGGGTTGGGCCCAGATGCCAGCATTGACCATTGCTTTTGCACAACGTCTATGAATAGTTGTGGGGATGGCACATCAGCCTGGGTGGTAATCTGTGTGAAGAGGGATTCCGAGGGACCCGGTTGGTCCTTGAGTGGCTCGGTCGACTGCTGTCCCAAATTAGCTGAAACGATGGCCTTGTGCAACAGCGACTTAAACAGGGCCGGGGAAAACAGGTCTGTAAAGGACGGCTGTGTCGGTTGCAAGCCCTCGTCCTCAGACAATTCGAGCTCTTGGTGACTCTCGTCATCCGAGATCTGACCCTGGCTACGAGGGGAACGTTCAAAGGCATAAGCCCCATGTAAATCCTTACGGTCATCCTGAATCATGGGCTCCAGATTAAACCCATGCTCCAGAACCAAAGGTAAGTATTCTGTGCGATGGAGTTGCTGAATCCCCTCGGCAATGCCTTGTTTGATGGCATCCGCAATGAGACTTTGGATGTCAGGAGTCGCAGCCTGAGGGGCCTCTGGCTCCGGTCTGAGCCCAGCAGTTGTGGGAGTAAAGGTTGCTGGAGGAGTCACCCAGGACTTTTCGGCCTGGTGACTGGCATCAGCCTGCCTGTCCGGGACTGGCCCCCAAAGGTCTGTCTGGTCCGCATTAGACATATGAACGTCTAGAGATAACTGCTCCACGGAGCCTGCTGTAGAAGGGGCCCTGGAGGGAGCCTGAGCGGTCTGGTGTGGCTCAGGTTGAGAAATAAAGGGATGGGAGCCCCTCTGGTCCGACCTGGCACAAATCTTAGTTAGTGCCCTATCCCTCCTGCGCTCATCTCTTTTGGTGGCCTTGGAGCGCTTATCAGTCGTCCCCCTGAGGATCAGGGTGTTTGGACGATGCCTGGGCCGCCCTCTTATGCCCTTTGGCAGTAGATTTATCTGCCATATTACTACGGGCCCACCACTTGATGTAAATAAGGCCTGGTGGTCACTGATAGGGCTGCTCCTAAGGAGCTCTCTGAAAAATGCCTCAGGCGACAGGCAACTTAAAGCAGCACCCCGAGCCTATGGAGGTCTGGTGGGGAAACCAAATAGCCGGGAGGCTGAGAGCCCGTGCCCTCAAATTGCGGCCGCTGTAATATGGAGCGCGAAGCTCCTAAAACTTGGCCTCGGAGAGGGCCACGTATGGCTTGGCAATATGGAGCGCGAAGCTCCTGAAAGCGGGCTTCAATGAGGGCCACGTAGAGTTTGGTGATATGGAGTGTGAAGCTCCTGAAAAACCGGCCTGTGAGAGGCCCTCTTATGTTATGCGAGTTAGGCTCCAGTAGATAAGACGAGAACTCGTCCCGGCGATCACTATCCCAAGGGCCGTAGGCCGTCTCAATTAAAGGCGCCCTGAAATGGCGTGCAATTTCACCCTCTGGCGCACTCACCCAAAATGGTGTTGATTCCAACCGTTTCTGGCGCTAGTACTGGAGCCTCACGGCAGACCCAAGAAACAAAAGCCGACTCAAGGCTCGAGGGCTCAGTAATGGAGCGCTAGACTCCTGACAATAATGGAGCGGTAGGCTCCGAAATAGCGGCAAGGGCAGCGGATTCGGGAGAAGTAGCTTGATCGCCGATCTCCCGGGCGCCTGAGCGGAGCGGCTCAAATAACAATTAGGTGGAGCGCTAGACTCCTGTATCTTGGCCCGGAACGGGCGCTGGCAGTTGGAAAGTGGAGCACTAGACTCCTGACTGCTCGTCGCACAGGCGGCGTAAAGTTAAGGCCTTGCAGATGGTAGCTAATGAGCGGCAAAGGCGACAATAGAAACGGTTACGCTCTCAAAATGGCAGCTGATGATCGCTCGCCCTGTCTCTAGCCGAATCGTAAGGAAAGTTGCGATGGCTAGCAGAAGACAATTAGATGGCTTCCTACAACGATGGAAAAAGTAGGGAAGCAGATGAAACGACGAATCCACAACCCCCAAGGGGCTGGTCCGAAGACCAGGGCCGAAGCACCTGGTCTATGATAGCCAGCGACTCGACCTCGTTGGAGAAAGGGAGTCAGCTGGCACAACTCATAGTCTGTTGAATTCAATACAGCAATGCAAAATTAGATCAGAGATAATATCCAGGAATGGAAAAAAATTTCGCATGTCCGTCCATGCTGAGTCGAAAGCTGGAAGCCCTAGAAACAGAGGCGGGGATTTCAGCTCTGTCAGATTCAGTCCAATCAGCTGAAGGCACGAGTTAACCCATTCATGGATGCTATATCAACCCACTATGGAGAACAAATAATAATCTTAAATTTTAATTCTAGGTTTATTCAAGTATTTGCTCAATTAAAATTATTTAGAAAATCTTGTTCTAAAACAACTACCGGTACAATAAAAGTCAGTCATGGAAAACAAAGATACAAACCAAAGTTTCTATAGGAAAAGGTTTGTTTCTACATATGGAATCAGGAATGGGCCCAAACTACTTTTTACTTTGATTATATTTTTTTATCATTTTGTCCTACTTGCAAGTCCCACCTTGTAAACAGAAGATGGAAGTTTACAAATTGGAGGTTTAGGATAAGAAAATGTATTGCTTTTCTGGATGTCTGGGCAAAATATTTTTGAACTATTAAATAAAACTGTTGGTTCATGAGAGCCTAGTCAATGATGGGGGTTCTACTTGCCAATTAAAGCTTTGACTGTCAGTATTCAGATCAGATAATTTCAGAAGCATTAACTTTTTTAGTTTGTATGGAACTTACTTCCAGCCTGTTAATCACCTCAGTTATCTTAAATAAAAATGAGATATACTGTGTTCCAAAATGTTTGGGTTTCTCCAAGGAAAAGGCAGAATAAGCAGGCAAGACATTCATTAAAATGTTTAAGCACAAACTGGACAGTCACATTGTTCTAATAATCTTGCCTTTGGCTTTATATGCTTGACCTTACATGCATGTGAAGATGTTTATGATTTAGCAACTCTGTATATGGTTTTAGTTGCCTCTTAATTTTCTCATTCACTGCCTTGCAAATCATCTCAATTTTGATGAATTAATTTATAATATTAGTAACATTTTATTTACCCATAGTTATATAGTATATATATTTGGAAAAATGGGTCTGACTTTTAGATATGGGCAAGAAAAACCCACTATTAAGCATTGCAAGCATTTATTGTTTAATTTAAACTGGACTCTGGGTCTTTGGTATATCCTGCAAGTATTATTAGATGTTTACATTGTTATTGCCCAGGTAGTAGCAAAGAGACTTTCATTTAAAAGAAAATGTATATCGTATTACACATTACTTTGCCTTTCTAAGCCACACTGAAGTCAGCAAATATATGGGCAACACAAATCTGATTTTGAAGCAGCAGATTTCAGGAAGCATTAAAACCCAATTATGACACTCTTAACCAATCAACATACATACCTAGCTCGTCCATAAGAACAAGGGAATGCTCTGTTGCATGTTGCAGTATACTCGAAGTCTCACTAAGCTCAACAAAGAACGTACTCTCTCCTAATGGAAAACATATTAAGATATTAATAAAATGTAGCCAGAGGCAGGAATATCACATGCAACAAATCTAAAAATTCCCCAATTATTGGTTGCACATACTGTGTAATGCACAACTACAATTTCTGTTTACTGAAGTACCAACAAGTCACAAAATGTTATTTCAGCTTGATTTATTTCCATGGTTGGCTAGACCAGCCCCATAGGGAAAGATCTACAAACTGCACAAGATGAGAAGAGTTACACTCCAACACATGTGGAGAATACCATACAGGTAATCAAGGTATGAGTTCACTTAGCGACTGTTCGAAGTTATGGTATCACCCCCTCAAGTACTTACGACGGTCTCGAGGTTACGAATGTTGCAGCACCATGGCAGTCATTCATCCTTATGAACAACCGCAGAGGCCCTGCAACATTCGCCCTGCCTATCTCACACACACCTCCACGGGATCTCCACAAGCACTGGGCCTGTGGAAACTCACCTTGCACAGATCTAGTGAACTGTTTCCTCTCCAGCCTCTCTGCCACTGTTTCTTTGCCTGCTTCTGTGCTTCAGACCTTTTGTGCATTCGCAGAGAATTTGCTACTGATCTCACATGATCTCGCGGTGCTTCAGATCTCCATTCTCTGGAAATGGAGGCCGGAACGAGATCCGTGCCAAAAGGCTTGGCAAACAGACAGGAAGCTTCGGTGCTTGAGGCCTTCCATCCATTTGCCATTTCCTTGCCGCTTCGGCAGGGGCAAGAGATTGCGTCCCTGCAGGCTCTGCTTGTCTTTGCAAAAGCTTTTCCCGCCAAGAATGGAGGCCAGGCGCTCTCTGTTTTTGGCGGCAAAAGCTTTGAGCAAAGGCTTGCCAAAGCCTGTAGGGGTGAGAGATTGCATCTCTACAGATTCCAGTTGTCTTTGCAAAAAGCTGTTGCTACCAACGTCGCTCCCGGCCTCTGCTCTTCGCGCCAAAAGCTTTTTCCAAGGACAACCGGAGCCTGCAGGAACACCGGCAAAGAAACCGCAGCAGAGGCTGGAGAGGACACAGCTCGCTTGATCATCGAGATCTTTAAAAGGTAAGTGAATCTCCACAGGCCCAGTACCTGTGGAGACCCGGTGGGGCACTAGTCCCCCATGGTCTTCCCAATACTGAGATACCTCATGCGCACTTAATGACCTGAGCATTCGATTAGTGAATGCATTGGGTAAATCACTAATCATTAAGTAAACCATTAAAGAATTCTCAGGTTACGCATGGCAGGCATTCTATTACATTCATAAGTCGAGGACTACCTGTAAGAGTTTCTAGTTTTATTTAATTCAAGCCTTGGTTTAAGGCAACATTCAACTTTGCAGGTTTTTCATGCTTCTCTTCACTATAATGCTGATATTTTATCAATCTACTAGGAATGCTCTAAATGTTCAACCAGAAAATAATGGTATCTTAAAACAATATACTTTCCCCTGCCAGACAATTGAAAACATGCTGTGTATTTAAACCCTATTATTTTCTAATCATTAATAGAGGAATTGGAATTGATTTGTACTTTCTAGGTTTGGCATGAGAATTTTTAGCTCAGACTGAATTTGGAGGTAGTTTAGAAAGAAATCCTTCAATTTGATCATTACATATTGTGTTGAGAAGGCAATTAATTTACAAAAACATGTGGAACCCACCTGACATAATTCTATCTGAAGCTCCTAGTCTAGTGAACACTCTATCAACAGGAGTAAGCCTGCAAGATTCAGCAGGTACAAAGCATCCCAACTGAGCCATTATTACCAAGAGACCAGCCTGCAAAGCAACAAAGGCAAAAGCAAATAACTCTTTTTATTAATTTGTTCTGCAACCAGAGAAATTTCTCTTCATCTGCTCCTCCATCTATATTGCCACTAAAGTTCAAGTTATTCCACTGAGATCAGATAGCCAATCTGGTATAGTGATAAAGGCACCAGGCTAGAAAGCGGGAAACCATGAGTTGTAGTCCTGCCTTAGGCACAAAGCCAGCTGAGTGACCATGGGCCAATCACGTCTATGGAGATTGTCAGTCATCCAAGTCATGATTATCCCAAAGGTGTTTTTTTTTCCCCAAGAGGCAACTGGACTTTCTGGTTTTTCTTTGAAGACGTTTCGCTTCTCATCCAAGAAGCTTCTTCAGAGCTCAAGAAGCTTCTTGGATGAGAAGCGAAATGTCTTCAAAGAAAAACCAGAAAGTCCAGTTGTCCTTTGAAGAAAAAAAATAGCACTTGGGACATGGGCCAATCACTCTTTTTTGGCCTTATGAAGGGGGCAATGGCAAACTGCTTCTGAAAAACTGCAGGGACTTATCTAGGCAGTTTCCAAGACATTTAAATTGTACAGAAGAGAACCATCCTGTCTTTTGTTGCAGATAGTCCTTACTTAAAGACCAGTCACTTAGCAACCATCTGAAATTGCAGTGGGCCTCCCAGAAGTTATTTATGAGACAATTCCAATGGCTGCATACGCATCCCCAGTTACATGAGTGCATTTCAGATGATTGGCAATCGGCTCACCTGTATGATTAGTTGCAGTATTCTGTGGTCACATGACCATGATTTACAACTTTTCTACTGACTTCCAGCAAAAAATGCCCATAGAAATATAATTTGCTTAATGATCACTGCACTTAAATGACTGCATTGTTCTCTTAGTGACCACTGCAAAAACAGTAAAATCAGATCACATAGGTGCCTTGACTTACGACCATCATGACCTATGATGGAAATGCCAGGCTCCATTATGGTCGTAAATTGAGGACTAACTGCCCTAAGGGCCCTAACTATATCAGCCTTAAGAACTGATGGCAATGGGGCACTCTTTCCCAATGTTCAAATTTAATACTAAATTATTCTATTTATTTTAGTCACTCTATGAAGTCAAATTCTAATAGGCACTAGTGAGATTTAAAAATAAAAGATATTTTGAAAATCTTCAGTAGATAGCTTTAAAAAGGGCATGTGAAACTAAGGTAGTACTCATTTAATGACCACCCCTTCAGCAACCATTTGAAGTTACAACAGTGCTGAACAAGGGGTACTTATGTCCTTGTACCTGTAGCTATTGCTTGGCAACTGGCTTAAAATTACAACAGTCACAGCATCCCGTGATCACAATTGCCCTGTAATTGCCTTTTTTTTTTTTTCCCCCCCCCCCAAACACATATATTTTATGAACAAAGTGCTGTCCGGATCAATCTTTTACATATCTTTTCATATACATATCCATTTTACATCCTCTCTCTATTTTCAATTTCAGCCATAATATTCTCTTCACATATTTCTTTATCTTATTTTCTTCTTGATACATAAGCAATATTACTAATCGCCCTAAATTCCTAATCTCTTACAATAACATCAATTAACTATCTTATGTCTTCATTACTACATATATTTCTCAAATTTTCTGTCCCACTGCCCTGTAACCTTTTCTGTTGGCTTCCCACAAGCCAAGTCAATGAGGAAGCTGACAGGGGTTGCAAATGGCAATATGACCTCAGGACACTGCAACTGCATGGAATTTGCCTAAGGACAGCAACCAGGACAGTCAGAATTGCCATCGTAAGTTGGCATGGTTACGTGTTGTCATGCTTTATGAGTGTGTTGCTTAGCAATGGAGTTCCCAGTCCCAATTATCTAATCAAGGTTTGTATGTAGCCATTTAATACAGAACTGTTGCTAACATGTATACAGCATACTTGGGGTCTCACAAGGCTATCTACAATTTACCCCCATGCTCCAAAAGGAGATATTATCAACATTCTGGCAAACAATTTCATTTTATTGTTTAGGCATCTTTAAAAAGAAAATGGTGTGCTTCTTTCCTATGTCTGGCACAGTATCATCTGGACAATAGGGAAACAGTTTATATAAATTCAGGGAGTTCTATGAAAAGTTAAGCAAATTAAATTCAATGAAGCAAAATTTGTTACTCCAGTAATAGAATCTGGACCAGTAAAAAAATGTCACTAACACCGAGTCCAGTCCTCTTTTGAAAAGTGTCCTATTTTGGAGCAGTAGTTTTCATCTGAAATATCCTTGTATGATAGCATGTAACTAATACTTACTAATACTTACATAAAAAGATTGGGGGGGGGGAGACTATCTGGTTCCAACTTATCTTCAACACAATTCTGTTTGCACAAATTATATTAGCAGCTGAGCAAACTAATATTGGAAATACCACAAAGAACTATAAAGTCACTGCAAATACATATAAGATTGAAAAACGAAGGGTGTTAAAGGCAGACTATAAGGTGCCTGTCTCTAATCACCTGTCTCATGAGCGTAGATTTTCCTCCCATGTTTGGGCCAGTCACCAGGACACAAGTAGCTCTGCTGTTTGTTTTTTCATCCTCTAAGCCTATTACAATATCATTAGGGATGAAATCATCTGCAAAGAATGTTTTTGTAATGCATGGATGACGTGAACTTTTGAGCTCCAGAAAAGGTGAGGTGTTCTCTGGCAACAAGATTTCTGGGCGGCACAATGGTCCATCACATCCCTGACTATAGCGTGCAAGGCATAACAAAACATCTAGAAAATAAAACAAAAGAGTTAACTTTTCTCCTTCAAGTATTTCTTGCGAGAATTTCCTATTTAGCTATACATTTGGAATTATTTTGGAATCATTTTGATTGCAGTACAGATCTCTCAAATGACGAGGCACAGTGCCAATCTATGCTCAGCCAGGGAAGCTCCCCTTTCTGTACCAAGTATACAAATTCTTTCCTGTAAGTATAGGTCTTCGATGAAAATTTCTGTCATATAGCTTAAACTTTTGTATCTGAGACTCTATAGCTGAAGTAGAGTCAAAGCTATGCAGAACATACCGGTTACTTTGAGAGCTGAGATATTACAATAAAAAACCAAACTCATCGTAATTGTAAAATTATTTTTTTCTTAATAAATAATCCTGTGAGCACTTTTGGATAGTCCCAATCAAAGTTACATAGATCTGCCAATGTGATTCTACTTCTACGCAGAAGACAACTTACCTAGAACAGCAATGCATTCCACCGCAGTTTGCCAATCTTTTCTGGTTTTATCGAAGTCATAGAATAATCTTTTCATACAATCTTTTTGTGCTGCATCTCTCCGTTCTTCAGCATTGATAATTTCATTTAACATCTTCTCTATGTCTTTTGTCCAGTAACGTTTATAGCCCTTTCTACTGGACTTCATGATATATTCATCAGGCAAATCCCGAGGCACAGCAGTTTCTGCAATCTCCATTTGGTAACGGTTTTTGCCTGCTCCCCAATACATTACGGCTCTGACACCAAGTATTTTGCGTTGTTTTTCCAAATATTGCCGAAGACTTTCCTCAATTTCACTGATATCTGCTAAAGCTTTATCGTAATCGGAATCAAAACCAGTTCTTGGATTAACCACACCTGTCCTCCGTGCTACATTATGATCAAAGGCAGAATCCCATCTTTCAAGTTCTGCTTTCAAGTCTGGGAAGCAGCCTGCCGGATTTTTTGATTTCACTGTTGCTATTTGTTTTAGTATTTTAGACTTAAAGCCATCAACAGTATCTTCCAAAATTGAGAGAATTTCAATTATTACGTTAAATCCTTCCAGTGTAGACAAGAAATCTATAATCTTTTTCTTGCTGTACCTAGCCTCCTCATATAAAATAGCCTTATTGTCTGGATGGTTCTGGTTCTTAAGAGAAGATCCAATACTGTGAATTTTGCTCAAAAGCCTTTCAAGATCTGGGAGCTTTTTGAGACGATCACGTATATCAGACATTTTAGCAGCCTCAGCTAGGAGATCTTCAACTGCATCCAGGCGATCGTTAATGGCACAAGGATTACATAATGGTGCACAGAGCCATTGCTTCAGGAGTCTTCTTCCAAAAGGTGTACAACAAGTGTCAATTTTTTCCAATAACGTGCCCTCTATTGAACTCCTGGTTGCATTCTGCAGTATTTCCAGGTTTGCCAGTGTTACCCCATCTAGTACCATTCGCTGGTTTGTTTTCTCAGACACACTACTTGATCTGGTTCTGTTAACTATATCAACATCTACAGGAATGTATTCTTCAAAATTTGCCATTGATAGAAGTTCCTTGTCAATAATACATTTTTTAAGGTAGAATACACAACTGCCTAGAGCAGAGAGAGCAAGTTCACTGTTTTCTGCAGGAGTAAGTCCCAGTGAATCATTTTCTGCAGTCATGGATCTGATTACTGGGGGCAGAGTGATTCCACTATTTGTATTCTCTTTGTTCTGAAAATAACCTTCTTCAATGAGAGTTTTTAAAGTTTTAGATGCATTCCAGAACTGAGAACCAGGAGTCAAGCTTTCTTGAATAGTAAAAGAGATTAAGCCTTTAAGTATCTTCTGTGTTTCTGCAGAGGGGTTTCCTTTCTCAAAAAGTATCTGTACAGGAATATAATGAGCCAGAAGTGTTCTAAACCTAGAACAATGACGGTCATCTGGAAACTGGCCAATATAAAACTTTCCAACTGTTGTATCAACAAAGCAAACTCCATAAGTACGATGCAGGCCAGCAGAATCATCTGTTTTTTCTTTTACGCAAAGAAGGTATTTGTTGTGGGTCTCTGAATAGTCACCATCAAGAATATTGTAGGTCTGTGTGCCTTTGGAAATTATCCTGCATATTTCTCGACGCACAACTCTGTCAAATCTTGTTGGGTGAGTCAAAGATTTACACCGCGCTTCCATCATCTCGGGAGTCTCCATCTGCTCGACTCGTACAACTTTATCACCTTTTTGGACTAGGACATTGGCGAATCTATCAAATGCCATTTCTGGAAAACCTGAGTGAGCCCAAGTGCCTTTCATAAATACCAATCCAAGCTTATTTACACCAACAACGGCATCCATATGATATAATTCATAAAATTTTCCAACTTTATAAAAAATCACAGCATCAAAATTTTGACTCTTCAACTCCCACCATTTCCGCATTCCTGGAGTGCAGTTTTTAAGATAATCCTCTGGCACAAATAAAGTACTTCGGTCATAATCTGGATCATTTTGTCGTCTTCTATGACCATCCTTCCTTTTACCATCCTGAAGCCAATCTATTTTTTCATGCTCCCATACGGTTGGATTACCATCTCCTCCTCCCCCTCCGGCTGCTCCTCCATTAATGCTTGGTCGAAAATCAAAACTTTCAGGAGCTGCATAAGATGCTAATTTATGCATGAACTCAGGAAAGATTTCCCTACTGGGTGTTTCAGAGAGGTTGTTTTTAAGATTAACCTCTTGGGGGGATGCCTTTCCCTGCATTTGTTTAGGAGAATGTTTAGTGAGTACTTTAACGGAACGCTTCTTTTCAGGGACAATTTCAGATTCAGAAGTTTCATTGTCACATATTTCAATACTATTTTCATCACTGCTAACTTCATCCGGCTGAAATTCCATATCGGAACCCTCATTATCTGTGTCTGAATCCATGAAAACCTTTCTCTTTTTGGCTTTTCCATCAGAATGCTTTCGTCTAGCTATCCTTTTATTTCTACTTTTTACTTCCTTTACTGTGTCGAAATCATCGCCTTCATCACTCACCTGCTTAAGGGAAAAAAACCAAGAAATATAAAAAATGGATATTTTAAAGACAAGCCGATAATTAGCAGTCTAATACTTCAACTTTGCAACTTGCAAAAACTTGATCCTTTTCCCAATCTCCTATTTGTAAACAAATGAGCGGATCAATGTTCTTTAGCTTAGACATACTTGCTAAGAGAAATGTATAACCAATAAAGGAAAACTATACAGCTTTATCTGTCTAAGATAACAGCCAACATTTTTCTACATTAACCAATCAATCATATCCAACCTCAACTTAAATAATAAGAGTAAATATGAAGCTCCAAAGATAAAAGAATTTATCTACCTGACTTTCTTCAAGAGACATGTTTTCATATAGATGCCTAATTGGAGCCCAAGCAAGTGTATGGGATGTATTGATGTTTTCACAGGGAATTCAATTTGGTTCTTTTAACTGATTTGATTAGGTATTATGTTTTATTTTTTGTTTGGAAAGGAACTCAAGAGTTCCATTGATAGATGACTTTGTGACACTTTTTTTTTTAAAGACAAAGATGCATTCACATAAAACTGTATCCTGAGAAATAAAGAAAAACATTTATCCTAATATTTCTGAAAGCAACAATTTAAACAAAAATTACCTCCATTTCTTCTTCCTCCTCTTCTTCGCTTTCTGAAGGTTTGTCACACACAGCTAGACCTAGTCGTTCATTTCTATCCTTTCTCATAGCAGCATCTGCCAGTTCCATTGCTCTTTTAATTTCAGGTCTTGAACTGTAAAACATACCTCCTCTCTGGGTGTCTCTGCCTGAAGAACCTTTGAAATAAAGGGAATAGAAAGAGTGGTTATTCAGATCTATTTTTTTCCAAGTCCATCCTATGTTTTAACTTTCAATATCTTCATTTAATACCACTGAATCTAAGCCATTTGCAATCTCTTTTTGAAATTACTGAAACACCATAACCAGGAGAAACACTGGTTTGAATCCCTAATTCAATCATTTATCTCTCTGGCAAGGCTCCTTCTTTCTATATAACACACATTAAAACTACTATAGAACACAAGCGTAGCTTTAAAAATTCAGAGGGTTTTATCAAATTTATACAGTAACTGAACTATGGAAACGCACTGTGTTCTTTACACACCAGAAGATGCAAACATAAAGCAAGTAGAATCTACAAGCTGAAAGGGAAGAGTAGATAACAGCAGTAAAAGAAAAATGGCTCTGAATCAATCATAAGTCTCTTCTACCAGCTGACCATGAAGAGCACACATTGTTTAAGAGTATGAGACATTTTGAGCACATTTTAAGATATACCATCATTTTTTCTGCTTGAAGATGAGAGAGTAGGAGAAAGCAAAACAAAGCAAGCTTAATTTGTCTGGATTGCATTTTGCTAGTCTACTTAAATCTGGACAAGTCTTCTCTTTTGAAGGCTATCTAACATGTTTCCCTGAAAATAAGACCCGGTCTTATACTTTTTTTGCCTCCAAAAGAGGCACCAAGTCTTATTTTCGGGGGATGTCTTACCCGCTTACCTTAGGACCACCGCAGCGAGGCCTCCCACACTCTAACACCTGTTGCGTTGCTGCCTGACTTCTGCGGCCGCTTGCTGCCAGATGCCATGTGGTGCATCGTGCTGGTGACGCCGCTCGTGGCAGGATGCTGCCCGGCTCGTGCCGGTGCCACTGCTTGCAGGCTGCGTGGCGCATCGCACCATTGTGTGCGCTCGCTGTGGCACCAGCGCGACGAGCCATGCGGCTTCCTGTTGCGCGACGCACAAGGCGGCCTACCACAAGTGGTGGCACCAGCACGATGCATCATGTGGCATCCAGCCACAAACAGCGGCAACAGCGTGATGCGCCACGTGGCATCTGGCTGCAGGTCAGGCAGCGGCACGACAGATGTTGGGGCATGGGAGGTCTGGCTGCAGCAGTCCTAAGGTAAGCAGGTGCGGGGCATGTGGAGCAGCTCCACTTCCCAACTCCTACTTCATTTTTCCGCATGTGCCTCACCCCACCTCATACAACCAGTCAGTGGGACGGAATGGGCGGGGTCTTAACTAAGGTTTATTTTTGGGGTAGGGCTTATATTAGGTGCACACGGGAAAATCAAACTAGGTCTTATTTTCGGGATAGGTCTTATTTTCGGGAAAACATGGTAGGACTGATCCTGCCTGACACTTCATCTAGATCTCAAGTTCTGTAATAGAGTAGGAACATTCTCTATTATTCTTTGATTTTTCAGAGGGGACAGATGGTTATGGTCATGATTTTCTCATTTTATTCCTAGAAATGGTTTGAAATAATTCTGGAAGACCCCTTCTTTCACACCTAACTATAAAATCCATTCAAATTAGGTATTTCTTTACCTCCATAAAAATAAAGTTCTCTGCATGTTCCTACACAAGCCAGCATTTTGTTTCAATCAATCACATGGGCCAATCAACATCCTAGAGCCGAGGTGGCGCAGTGGTTAGAGTGCAGTACTGCAGGCTACTTCAGCTGACTGTTCAGCAGTTCAGCGGTTCAAATCTCACCGGCTCAAGGTTGACTCAGCCTTCCATCCTTCCGAGGTGGGTAAAATGAGGACCCAGATTGTTGGGGGCAATATGCTGACTCTGTGAACCGCTTAGAGAGTGCTGTAAAGCACTGTAAAGCGGTATATAAGTCTAAGTGCTATTGCTATTGCTAATTAGTTTGTGCAATTTACACCTTTTCTTCTGACCATATTAGAATGCTTCCAAACCAGTCTTCCACCAGATGGCCATAAAAGAAAAGAATCCCTGGAGTCAATCATGACAACATGGTTATTAGATAACATGATATCTCCATCCCCCTGCCTAGCCCACACTCTTGCTTGTCTTCTTTTAAAGTATCAACCACAAAAATCTGCAAGGGGGATCAGATGACAAAAGCAGTGTCATGCCACAAGGCCCACCTTTTTGTACATGCACTATGATACTCTACAAATGTACAAAAGGGGTGGAGCCTTTATCCTAATGGTACAGTATTACTTTTATCATTTTGATGAAAACGTCCTCCAACCCTATAAATGCCTCCAGTACTATCCAGATACAAACCAGCTTAGATTTTTTGAATAGACATTATAGGGTAGATGATGCCACATGATGTAATCATGCTAGCTCAGAATTATGAACATTACAATCTCAACATATGGAGAATACAACATTTATTATTATTCACATCCTGTGCTAAGCACATTGGGTTACAAGGATACACCATAGTTCTCAATCAGCAGCTAGTCTCCACATCCTTTTATTTAAGATTGATGTTTTTCAGGTCTTCCTGAAATGTTTGGCACCAGGTTTTCTTTAGCCTTCTTCTTTTTCTCCAACCATCTGGTAGTTATCTAACTGATTGCGGTCTTTGCTAGACATTGCTTACTCATGTGGAGCACGTGTCCAGCAAAGCCCATTCTTCGTTCTGTCACTATCTCAGAGTGTCTTCAGGAATTGCTTCTTTTTAGAATTTCCTCATTTGGTCCCAATATGAGATATGAAATCTTCTGAGGCAATGTTTTTAGAAGACATTGAACTTATGAATAATTCTTGTTGTAGATTTCCAGGTCTCACTGGTATATAGGGCAGTCCGTGTAACAAAGACATTAAATACTCTGATCTTGGTTGCTGTGTTTATGGTAGACGTGGTCCATACTGAATGCATTTGTTGGAATTCAGCATTTCACATCTGCTTCTGTTCCCCCATATGTATCCATGATGCTACCAAACTAGTTGAATTGTTCCACGAATTTTAAGTCCTGTCCTCCTAATGTTATTGGGGGTGTTGTCTTGAACACTGTCGACTTGCATAAGCTTGGTCTTGTCTTCACCAATTTTTAAGCCCACTTTACTTGCCTCTCCTTCAAGTGCCATGCTATATATACTACATTTAGGAAAATTGTTTTAAACCAGGCTATTTTTTTGTACTAGTTGCAAACAGATGTGCAGAAATCTATGTAGGAAAACCAGATGGCAGTTGAATGAAATCTTGTTCAAATAACAGTTGTTTTTCTACTTTAATGGAAAAGCAAAATCAGTTTAATATTTTCTGTCATACCTTTTTCCTTTTAAAAAAAATAATTTTTATTAAAGTTTAAAAATACAAGTATAAAAACCAACACAAACTAAGAAAAATACAAAAAAGAAAAAAGTGCAGAGAAAAAAGGAGGGGACAGAAAAAAAAATGTAAAAAAAAAAGGAAAAATATATATACAAAAAATATTAACCTCTCCCTTCACCAAGACAAGTACAATTTCATTAACTTCAAGGTCTCCTCCTGTATTTTGCTCTAATCCACATTCTCCCAGAGAAAAAATTTTCATACATAAATTCAAAGTCTTCATATATTTTAATAGGATTTTAAACAAGCCAAGAAGAACAAATGTTCTTATAATTATTTCAAAATCTTATTTCTAGTCAATCTAACCTCTTAATCTGTTTAAAAACTTTCTAAAATCAATGTTCTAATAACCCCGTTGCTGCTTATTTCCAAATTTTAAAAAAATTATTAAAATTACATGAAACCTCTTTCACTGAGGATTGAAAGAAAATAACTGAATGTAATAAAACTTGTCTTCTGAAGGTTCTTAATATTCAAAAAGCACTGTACAATCTATTTCTAGAGAAAGTAATTAAGAAACTCAGTGTCCCTTTGGAAGACTCCTTATGCAGCTTGGGCAAAGCTGATTCTACCAGCTTCCAAAGCTCTAAAAGGCTGCTCATTTATGGTGTGTCACTGGAAACACCTACATGAAGCACGATGGGTGATCCCAGGTCCTCTCTTTAATCCAGAGTGTTCAGGCAGCCGACTCATTCAGTGGCTCCTCTTTCCGCCACAGTTGTTGGCTCCACTCCAGAGCCATCTTCAGTTTGCCATACTTCCTAGGAAATCTATCATACCTTTTTCCCAATTAAAGAACAAAGGTGTTTTTTTTTCTTTGTCTGTTAGCTATCAAAATGAAGCAATAACAGCATTAAATGTAAAGATATCTAACTTCAGCTGTAATATTCTGTTACTGCATCTCTTACCTTTATATGGTCTTATGTATCTAATGCTAACCCAGCCCCTTGAAGGGTCATCCTCAAAAAACTGCACATGGATACGTGATGCTCTTCCTCTCCCCCTTAAAAGGGATCCTTCTGTTGGATGTTCATACACAAGGCATGGCCACCATGGGTAGCCTTCAAGTTTGGCCCAAACTAAATCACCAGGTGAATAGTCACTGAAGTCACTGCAAAAAAGGAGAAAAATAAGTGTAATTTTAACACTAGCTTGCAATTCTTTGAAGCATTTGAATGTTCTTTTCTAGGATCCCCCAACTACTCTCTGCCAATGCTACATGATTCTGGGAAATTACATGGCTCCTTTAAAGATTTGCAGAGAAATGTGCCTTTGCACATTCCATCTTTCAGAATTGTATCTATGCGGTATCTATAAATAAAAACATTAAATTTTTATTTTTGTTAAGGTTTAGGTATTGGAATTTATAGGTCCTATTTTTGATAAATGTTTTCTTAAAATCATGAGACTAGAACTATAGTTTCTAGTTTAGAAACTAAAATGTAATAATCTTCCATATAGCCTGAAATTTTCCAAGATTATGACCCCCAAATGAAACAATTCTGTTAGGTCCTCAGCATTCATAACCTAGGACCGTGATGGCGCAGCGCCCTCTCTGTGGGCATGTGAGCCGTTGCCCGAGCTCAGCTCCGCCTCCCAGCTGGTCTTCAGGTCTCTGCTGCGCATGCGTGGGGGGGGCAGAGCGCATGCAAAGGGGCCGTGCGTGCATTGCATTTTGGGGGTTCAGGCGCGCACACGCACGCTTTGGGCACTCAGTCCGGAAAAGATTAGCCATCATTGACCTAGGAGTAAAGATCCCTTTTAGTTATTTTTCAGACCTGGTTTTTGCTTCTTTTTCTCCTAGAGTGGGTTTTTGCATTTAGTGTAAGGTCATGCTAATACATCCCAAAACAACATTCACCTTTTTAGGAGCTGCATTATGCTGCTGGCACATGTTCAACTTATTATCTAGTAGAACACCCAGCTCCTGCAAAGCTAGGCCTCTCTATCTTGTATTTGTTTCATTTTTCCTACCCAAATGTCAAACACTACATTGTTCCCTTTAAATTTTATTTCAGTTAACTACTCAAGTCTGTCTAGATCTTTTTGAATTCTCTTTCTCTTCTAAAATGTTTGCCACTTCTCCTAGTTTGTACTGTATTATATGTAAGTTTGATAATTATCCCCTCAGTCTCATTATCCACTTCATTAATAAAAATGTTGAATAGCACAGAACCCAGGATATTGCTGTGGTACTCCACAATAAAGGCATTTATGAACATTCTCGTTTAGGCAATTATGAATCAGTCTAATAGTTTTATCGTACAGCACATACTTTATCAACAGATCAGAATAAAGATTTATCAAGCCTTACTGAAATATAACGAAGGCCTGGTACTTTAATTTCAGTTTATAAAGAGCTCCAGTCAGAGTTACGCCACAAGTAACTCCAGTGAATTAGTACTAGATAAACTGAAGCTTGCCAGCAGAAGCCGATAATGTAACCACACAAAAGCTGTGGGCAAAGGATCCAAAGGTCAACAAAGTTTATTATTAGCATACTAAAAACACTACCCCTAAATAATTAGACAATATAGAGATCATGCTAAGATTGTGGGATGGAACATGCTACAGGCAATTGCACATGCAGTAAGTAAACCCAGGAAGTGGCAAATAACCAATGAATGAAATTGTAACCTTGTGCTTCCTTGTGAAAACAGTATAAAAGCCTAATGTAAGCCAGATTCAGGGCCCTCTTTTTTTCTGCTGAAATGTCAGCAGAGGTGGCCCTTTGCTGCTGCACAGAAAAAAAGTGTTTGAATTTCTCTTTCCTCGACTCTGTGGAAATAATTGGCCCATTGCGCCAGGTAAACAAACTCAGGGTTGGCACTTGGCCATCAATAGGAATATCATTCATTGGTTATTCGCCACTTCCTGGGTTTACTTACTGCAGGAATATCTAATATGTCAAAAGTGAAATTTTTATATTCAATAAAAGCAATTTTATTACGCTAACATGTTTCACTTTGCTTTTTTGGGGTATAATCAAGAAGCAGGTAGAAGCTGTGGCTGGGGCTTTGTACAGATTGAAAAGGGTGTTGGAAGAATATCTGAAGGACAGTGAAGAAGATGTACTGAAGCATGCATATAAAGCAAAAATTGAGAAGACAGCAAGGCTTTACTTGGAACAGCTTACATCCTGCAATGATGTAACCCTAACCCTAACACCATCAAAAAACAATATCTGCTTATCCCAGATTCACTGGATAGGTGGATGAAAATGCCAAATCCAGTCTAAACATCTGGCTGCCTGTACAACCAACATAAAAATGCCTAATCCAATCTGCTGATTGTACAATGAACCGTGGTAGTAGTAGTAGTAATAGTAGTATTATTATTATTATTATTTATTATTATTATTAATTAAATTTGTATGCCGCCCAACTCCCAAGGGACTCTGGGTGGCTCACAACAATATAAAAAACTATTAAAAGAAAACATAATAAAAAACATTTAAAAACAGTTAAAAACTCATACACACCGTTTCATGGCTGGATCTCGCCAATTACAGAGGCGAGATCAACGGCCCCAAACCTGCCGGAAGAGCCAGGTCTTCACCGCTTTCCGGAAGGCCAGCAGTGTGGGGGGGGTCCGGATCTCCGGGGGTAGC
>QLTV01012198.1:6418723-6439385 GCA_003457575.1 Thermophis baileyi | reverse complement strand
CAAGACATTTTGCAGGAAACCGTCCGACCATCTGTCCGCCAACTGCAGCTCCGCAGAGGATGGGTGATGCAACAGGACAATGACCCAAAGCATACAAGTAATTCAACAGAACAATGGCTTCAACAGCACAGAATATGCCTTCTGGAGTGGCCCAGTCAGAGTCCTGACCTCAACCCGATTGAAATGCTGTGGCATGCCCTTAAGAGAGCGATTCACACCAGACATCCCAAGAATATTGCTACACTGAAACAGGTTTGTGAAGAGGAGTGGTCCAAAATTACTCCAGATCGTTGTGCAGGTCTGATCTGCAACTACAGGAAACGTTTGGTTGAGGTTATTGCTGCCAAAGGAGGGTTAACCAGTTATTAAGTCCAAAGGTTCACATACTTTTTCCTCCCTGCACTGTGAATGTTTACATGTTATGTTCAATTAAACCATGGCAACATCTAATGTTTGTGTAGTATTATTTTAAGCAGACTGTGTTTTTCTATTGTTGTGACTTAGATGACATTCAGAGCACATTTTATGACCAATTCATGCAAAACTCCACGTAATCCCAAGGGGTTCACATACTTTTTCTTGCAACTGTATTCTATTATTTCAACCATATACCGTAATTAGATTTTAAAGTTTTCCTTTATGTTGTAGGAAGCATAAGAACTTCATGTGCAGAAAATGAGAGCCTAAGGGAAGGGGGGGGGGAGAAACTATGTACCTCTAAACAGTAAGAAAAATAAACTGCTTGAGCATACATTCCTATGCTAATAATAGGATTAAAACAGATGGCTTTCCCATTTTTGTTTATTCTGCTGCTGAACCTAAAATAATAGGAAATCTTACTAGAAGATATAAGCTATAAAACATATTGCCTTCTTATCTGGGTTCTTCCCCATGTGCTATGTTGAGCCTAACAGCACTTTTCCAATGAACCATTTTCTTTTAGACCAGGGGTCCCCAAACTTGGCAACTTTGTGGACTTCAGCTCCCAGAATTCTGGGAGTTGAAGTCCACAAGTCTTAAAGTTGCCAAGTTTAAAGACCTCTGTTTTACACTGTCAGTGTGCTGCCTTTTGCCCTAATAGTCAGACAAAGATTATCACCAAATCACTTGAGCAGCAGGGAGATCGCTGGAAAGGAAACCTGCAGCTATCTGGACCTATCACTTCCTTGCTTGAGTGCATTGTGGAATTGAGCCCAAAATTTCTGTTGCTAAGTGAAACATTTGTTAAGTGAATTTTGTCCCATTTTACAACCTTTCTTGCCACAGGTGTTAAGTGAATTCGGCTTCCCCATTGACTTTGCTTATAAGGGGGTCACAAAAATTGACTGCATGACCCCAGGACACTGGAACCATCATAAATATGAGTCAGTTGCCAAATGTCTGAACTTTGATCACGTGACCATGGGGATGCTGAAATGGTCATAAGTGTGAAAAATGGCCATGTCACTTTTTTCAGTGCTGTTGTAACTTTGAATGGTCACTAAATGAACTATTGTAAGTCAAGGAGTACCTGTATAATAGCTTGGTCCTATGCTGGAATGGGTAGGTAAAGCATACCGCTTACCTAAAAGAGAATTATTTCAGTGAGATTTATGTCTAGGCCCAGCATAGTATCACATTTTATTTCATTGTCCATTCTTTATTCATTTCTGTGGCAGAAATAAAGGAATCAAAATTTTGTGCCCCACTGAACATAGTAGACAATGCTTCAAATCACACTTGCAGAGGTCGCTTGCAATTCAAAATGAATGAATATCCATATCACATTCCTTACACATGGTCTACAGAGTGGACAAAGAGATTTGAAGCAACTATCATGATCTAGATAATTTCAAATGGAAAAAAATATTCATTAAAATTCCACTTCAAGTACAAAAGTTCAAAAAAAAATGTTCCTACCTTGGCTCTCCCTCCCCAACCTATTGTGACACGTTGGGGGACTTGGCTGGATGCAGCCATGTATTATTTCACAAATTATGCTTCCTTGCAGCAGATAAAGAATTTGACTGTTGTGAATTTTCCTCCATCAAGATTGTGCAAGACTCCTTCTCTGAAACCTTGGCTAGAAACTTAAAACACACAGGATTTAATTACAGTGGATTATCAAGAGCAGTCACTGGCCTTGAAACTGTAGAAATGGAATTTAGTGATGCACTGAACTAGGGGTGAAATCCAGCAGGTTCTGACAGATTCTGGAGAACCGGTAGTGGAAGTTTTGAGTAGTTTGGAGAACCGGTAGTGGAAATTTTGAGTAGTTCGGAGAACCGGCAAATACCACCTCTGGCTGGCCCCAGAGTGGGGTGGAAATGGGGATTTTGCAGTATTCTTCCCCTGGAGTGGGGTGGGAATGGAGATTTTGCAGTATCCTTCCCCTGGAGTGGGGTGGGAATGGAGATTTTGCAGTATCCTTCCCCTGCCACGCCCAAGCAACGCCCACCAGCCACACCATGCCCACCAAGCCACGCCCACAGAACTGGTAGTAAAAAAAATTGGATTTCACCACTGTACTGAACACTGTAAACATTGACAGTGATTTAAAGCAAGCAAAGGGGAAAGTGGCTGAAAAACATTAGTGATAAACTGCAAAGAGTGCTGCAATTGAATCTGGATTATTCAACACCTTGCAAAATAAGTAACGTTCTAAAGGTGTTCGAAGCAAAATTTGAAGACTTTGAGCCAGAATTTTCTCCAGATGTCTTTTTTCAAATTTGTTTCTATAACCTCTTGTGATGTCAAACAGTTTCTCCAGATACAAGAACATACTGGGTTAGGAGTTTTGAGTCTGATAACCTCAAGATGCACATGATCATCCAATGCAATTCTGCTGTTAATGAAAACTAATCCAGTTTACTCTCAAAATGTTTGATTCCTTCAATACTACCATGTCTACACTGGAAGTGAAATAGAAGAATAAATCTTTTAATTTGTGTGTGTGGATATAAGCGGAGATTTTTAAAAATTGGATGCTAATTTCAGAAAAATTGTAGGCACATTTTTGTTTTAAAAGTCATTTTTTTTGTTTTAATTGGTCATATTTAACCAATTTTAAGGTCGTTAATCCTTGCATTTTTCTAACATTTTAGGTCACAGAAATCCTCGCCCTAATCATGACAATACCTTTATTCACTTTTTTCCCCCTACTACTTCCCACAACTTTAGGTTTGCGTAGGTTTTCCAGCCCAGGTCTATTATCTTCTTGCACAGCAAGCCCAAAATATGTGAGTTTCTATTTCTGACCATCTTAAGCAGATGGCTCAGAATGGGCTGGTTTCTCTTAAAGAGCCCATGTTACTCTGAAAACCCTTCCAGATGCAGAATTTTTAGAATTTCTTCAAATTATTTATCTTCTTAATAACCAATCTTACAGTTATATTTATCGGCAACAAAATTATTTTGTAACAGAGAAAAATATGATTTATATCATTTATGATATATATATTATATACACTTTATAATATAAAATGTAAAATGATTTGAATTTTAAAATTAAGCATTTCAGGAAGTCTGTTTTAAAAAAAGATTTTTAGCCACTTAGAACAGATTTTCTACTATGTTTTGCATCTTCAACCAAATCACTTAAATATTTAAGAAAAAGAGGCAGATACCTCCTGATTGATTAAAGCAGTACAACAAACTATCAAATAAGCACTGAAATCATCCAGAAACTCAAAAAAAACTTTATATTCTAAAAAAAAAGAACAGATTTTTTTCATTTCATAGCAAATAGCTTTCAAATCACTTTCAATGAATTCTTAATCTTCCATTCCTGTTAATTCAATGCTAGGTAGATTGGAAAAACTTTAATCAGGCAAATTACACTACAATCATGCAAATTATTGGCAACATTTTTGGTAGTGGTTTCTACTGCTTCTGCCTAGAGCTGAATGACTGGCCCAAAGTCATCCAGCTAGCGGTTCTTAAACTAGAACTCAGTCTCCTGATTTCTAGCTCAATGCCCTATAAGCACATCATCAAATTGGCTCTTAGGCTAGATCAGGAAATTAAAAAGCACTAATAGTTCCAAAGCATGTATTGCCCTATGATAGTTACTTGTTATGCGTATTTATGATTGAAGGTGAGTAGGGCAGACAAAATGAAAAGTGGATAAATGTATCCCAGGAAGAAAAAATGGAACTGACTGTAACATTTTAGCCATACTTTTTCCCTATACTTTCACACTTTTCCATTAAGCTTACTTTAAAAGCAACTCACAAGATTGCCATTTTAAAAAAATAGTAAAACTGTACAATACCACTCGTCTCAAAAGCTACACTGACACTCGTTTCATTACCACGGTCTGTCTTTTATTCCCATGAAATGCACCCAATCGGTGTGCAACCCAAATAACGCCAGGTCAACTCATTCACTCGTGGACGAATTGCAAGTTTGTCCTCTGCAGGTGTGATCTGAAGCATTTTCTACTGTATTCAACGGGGCACAAGAATCCGATTCCTTGCTTTCTGCCACGGAAATACACGGAGAACGAAATAAAATGCGAAACTCTGCTGGGCCTAGACATAAATCTCATTGACTTAGATAAGCAGTGCACTTTACACAGGGGCAAGCGATTGCCGCGATGCCCTCAAGCAACGAAGAAATGGCTCCGCCAGTGTCAACTTATTAATTAAGGGCCTAGCAAGTGCAGCTGTGGATCAGAGGCCCCTCCCCCCGCCCCCAAACTCCATTGTGCGCTCCCTCGAGAAGGAAGCTGCTTAAGGCCTAAGGTGGGAAAGCCCGGGAAACGAAACCACCTCCCGGAGGGCCTCGGCTGCCCTTCCCCCTGGACCACGGCTCACCAATCCGCCGGCAGCGTTAGCGTCCTGCCCTGGCTGCTACTAGGGGCACTGGCCGAAACCTGGGGGCGGCCCTCGGTGTCTCTTGTGGGGCTGCCGCTGCCGCCGTCATGACTCTTCTCCGCAGGCTTTGAGAAAAACGTGAGGAGGCTGCTCTGGCGTGACATGGCTGCGGCTGGAAAAAAAGAAAGAAAAAACGAGCAGCCGCAGCCAAAGCACATCCAAGAAGACGAGGCGAGCGGTTCTGCGCCTCCTTCTCCTCCGTTGCGCTGGCTGAGCAACGCGCGAAATCTGTCACCCCGCCCCGTCAGCTCCGGGGGGACCCTCCCAGCGCAGTTCCGGCCTAAGAAAGAGCCCGCCTTTTGCCCTACTTAGAAGCGCAGCGCCACGGCTGCAGGCCGAGCGAGCGGGAAGTGTTCCCGTTGAGGGCTTCTCGCCAAAAGAGCCTTCTCTAGCTATGCTGGAATCAAAGGGCTCTCTTAGAAACGGAGAGCCGGGAAGAACGAGTCCTTCCGGGTTAGGAATAATTAGCTTAATCGGGAGTACCCTCCTCTTAATATGTCTTCTCGTTGGATTGGTGTACACAGCTCTCATAATCTGCCTTCCCGCCTGCATGGGCCAGAATGGCGAACGTTGTAGGGCATTTCGCCCAATAGCAAGAAAACAGCGCAGCGGCAAAATGCATTCCGGACCCCTATTTTTACGCAGGAATGAAACAGAATAGGGGTTCTGTTCTCAAGCAGCGAGGTGGGGAAGGAGCTCCTTTGGTGCCAGCCAGTCGCTGGTCTTTTTATAGTTATTTTGAAGACAGCTTATTGCCTCCACACAAAAAGGCTTCCATCAGCAGAAAGTAGCCAAAAGTATGCACTAACGTTTGCACTTAAAACATTAGAATGTGCATTTAAGCGCACACATCAAACACACAAATTTAATTTTACCCCCAAGTCCTGCTTTATTTTAACAGTCGTATACATTAACATACATGAAATCCAGCTTTCCCAAAATAATCTTAAAATAAATAAAAACACCATTATATTATCTTCCAGATAGGCAAAGGTTGCATGGCAAAAGATTTTAGCATCATTGGGACCCAACTCCAGGGCTGTGGAAAACATTGCCATTGTTCTTCATCCAAGGAGCTGTTGGAGAAAACTGTAAGGGAAATCTTGCAATTCCTTTTTTATTTTCACTATTTACTATTGTTGGAAGAAATATCCCTCTGGTTCAGTTCCAAGCTGGGAGAAAGAAGCTGGAAACAACATGGAGGCTGATTGGAAAGATGGTTTATTGATGAAGCAGAAACACCAACCATGTGTGATTCTGGGCAGTTGACAAAATGGAGTTGAGAGTGAAGGGTTTTATACCTTCTTTGGGCTTTGTATGTGAGCTTCCTGTTCCTATGCAAGAACATGTCCTTTAATATTCTATTGGCTGTTGTCAGATTCCTATGGGGTCATGTAGGGGTTTTGTAGCGGCCATAGCTGGCTGTATAGGCAAAAGAGGAAATGCAAGTCCTAGGTCAGTGATGACTAACCTTTTCAGGACCGAGTGTCCAAAGCGTGCGCGTAAGCGCGGGCATATGCACACGCACACGCCCGAACCCCCAAAATGCAATGCATGTGTGGCCCCCGTGCATGCACCCCAACCCTGTGCATGTGCGCACGGGACCCCTGCACACCTGCCCCCTACGCATGCGCACTGCCCCTGTGCGTGCCCCGCCCCGTGCATGCACGTACGGCCCCTCGCATGCACGCGCGACATCCCGCATGCGCCCCACCCTGCACATGCGCATGTGGCCCCCGCACACGTCCTATCCCCGCACATGCATGGCAGAGACCCGACGACCAGCTGGTCGGCGGGAGGCGCATGCGCATGCGCATCGGAGCTGAACTGGGGCGACGGTCCACGTGCCTACAAAGTGCACTGCGTGCCACCTGTGGCACACGTGCCATAGGTTCGCCATCACTGTCCTAGGTGTTTGAGCTAATTTGGTTGAAGTCTGGACTGCTCTGGGGGTGTGCAATGAAGGGGCTTGTGTTCTGAAAAGGAGTTGGGGAATTCCTGTTGTATCTTAATGGCTTTCATCCTGTTTTGGATCTTGGGAGAGACACTGCTTCTAATCCTACCGTTCTGCCTTTGTTCAGACTTTGCTGCAGGGAGTTTCAAAATATTCTGTCTTGAATGGATTACCAAATCTGCATTTCTAAAAGGTGGCTCTTCAGTTTCTGCTTGGGGGCAGGGAGACTGGTGCTGCTTCCTGCCTCTAAAAAACATGTTTCTCCATTTGTCATTTAAGGATATATAATATTCTGCCTTTTTAATATTCCTCAAAATATTTCATTCTTCTAGGAGGGGGGCTGGCTTCCCACACTATTTTTCTTTATCTTTATTTTCTGTTATGGTTTTTACTTTGTTCAAAATTTCTTCAATAATTTTTTTCTAAAAAAGGAAGGAACTGTGGATCTGCTTCTGACCCCTATAGAGGAGACAGCCCTTGCCAATGCATATATCAGATGAACAAGAATATTTCCTATTTCCCTCACTGGAAAGAAGGGAAATCAATCAATCAATCTATCATCTATCTTCTTCTTCTCCTTCTTCTATCTTTTATCTTTTATCTTCTATCTTCTATCATCTTCTCTCCTCCTCCTCCTCCTCCTCCTCCTCCTCCTCCTCCTCCTCCTCCTTTATATATAAAAAAGGCTGTATGCAGAGGTGGGTTCCTGCCGGTTCAGACCGGTTCTATAGAACCGGTAGCGGGAATTTCCCCCCACTCGCCGAACCGGCAGCAATGGCCGGCTGGACACGCCCCCGAACCGGCTCTCACAGCGGCACCATAGGCTCTCTCGGTGGTGCCATCTTGTTTTTTGCTTCTGCGCATGCACAGAAGCTGGGTTTTTAGCACTGCGCATGTGTGCAAAGCATGCACTCGCACAGCGCGCCCACGCAGCGTGCAAGGTGCGCGCACCAGGGGTGGGTCCTAGCTTACTTTGCCGCCGGTTCACTTCCTCCTGTGCGCAGTGCCGAAAATTCGCCAAAAAATTCCAAAAAAAAGCCAAAAACAAGATGGCGGCGCATGCGCAGTGCCGGGGACTCGGCTTCTGTGCATGCGCAGAAGAAAAAAAATAGCAAAACATTCCAAAAAAAAATTCCAAAAAAAAAAGATGCCGGCATCCACGGACCGGCACCGACAGAACCGGCTCCATGACATCATCAGCGATTTGCTACCGGTTCTATAGAACCAGTGCGAACCGGGAAGAACCCACCTCTTTTTACATTGTATTCTTGACATTATAAATTTAAGTGTCATTGCAAACTTCCAGAAAATTCACATAGATAAAACTTGGTACACATATGACTTACTATCTGGCGATAAACACTGTGGGGGTAAGACACCCCTAGCACCCCTAGGGGTGGCCTTTCGGAACAACTGTCGTGTTCTGTACACTGAGCCTAGCTCAGCGTTTTGTATGTTCCAGCATAACTCTGGAACGCCTTGAGCAATTTCAACCAAACTTGGTACACATATGAATTACTATCTGGCGACAAATACTGTGGGGGTAAGACACACCTAGCACCCCTAGGGGTGGCCTTTCCAAACAACGGTCGTGTTCTGTACACTAAGCCTAGCTCAGCGTTTTTCTGAAGAGGCCTAAGCCTCCATCACACAGTAGGCCTATGAAGAGAGCCTGATTAGGCCAGTACAGAGGCCTTTGATTGAGCGTGGCATGGCCTAAGCGAATCGCCCGCCCGCACTTCGCTGTGGTGACCCGATCTTGCAGGGAACAGCTTCGGCCTGTGTTCCCAGGATCATCCTTCGCCCCAACTCAGCCTAGACTTCTCTCACACAGTAGGTGTCAGGGTTCCAACGGATGCCCTAATTAAATCATGGGTCTTGAGCCAAGCTTCAAAAGAAATCCAGTTATTTATTAGGAGCTTCATGTCGGTACGTTCCCAAGTGTGGAGCCACCTCTGACCCTATGTAATTTACGCTCCAGTATGATCCTGTTTTCCCCCTCCTCCCAGGGTGTGTCATTAATCACATTCACCAACGGAGCAGTTTCGCGGCTTGTAGAGTTCACGCCCCTCACTACTGTATGTAACCCTGGGATACAGCCTTGAGAGAGAGAAGGGTAGAATGTGCTTCCGTCTTGGGCTGCTTTGCCATTTTGCCCGGTTTCCCATCCCCCCTGGCCTATGGCAACTCGAGAGCAGGCCAGGGATGCTTGCGAGTTGACATTTGGCTCCCCTCACTTCCTGAAGGCAACCTATGCAAAGCAAAAACAATTTGAGTACAGGTATAGATTTTAGGGTTGTGACCCCCCCCAGGCTTGTTTGGGTTGTCTGCCTGGAATTTTGCTATGAGGCGGTCAGCCTGGATGTTCCTATTCTTTACCCAGGATGCCTCTGATAAGGGATAGCCCTTCCACTTGATTAAGTATTGGAGTTGTCTCCTGTGCCACCTTGAGTCGAGGATTCACTGTACCTCATAATGGGTTTGGCCTCCTATGACCACGGGGTCTGGGAGTTCACGGGGTAGTGGCCTCAGGGTCGATCCGACCACGGGTTTTAAGAGGCTACTATGGAATACCGGGTGTATCTTCCCTAGCAGTCGGGGTAATTTTAATTGCACCGTGACTGGGTTGATGATGTTTACTATGGGGAATGGTCCCATAAACTTTGGCCCTAGTTTCTTGCTGGCGAGTTTTAACCTCAGGTATTTTGTGGAGAGGTAGACCTTCTCCCCCACCTGGAATGGCCTTTGCAGGGCTCGGTGTTTGTCTACCTGTTTCTTATAGGTTTGCGCCACTTTAGCTAGTGCTTTCTTGACATTCTCCCAGGTTGCTTTCAGCATTGACATCCAGTCGGTCAAGCTGACTGAGGAGGGGGGGTCCCTTGGATATTCAGGTATTGGGATGAAATCCATGCCACTCACTACTTTGAACGAAGTTAGTCCCGTGCTACTGTGTACAGCATTATTGTACGCGACCTCAGCGAAAGGCAGGAGGTCCACCCAATTGGACTGCTGATAGTTCACGTAACACCTCAGGTACTGTTCTACCATGGCATCCAGTCTTTCTGCCCCCCCTCCCCCATTGGTACTCAGATGAAAAGCCGAGCTAAGGCCTTGGGACGACCCAATGGACCGCAGGAACTCCCTCAAGAACTTAGCCATGAACTGGACCCCTTTGTCTGAGATTATTCTCTGTGGCACTCCATGCAGTAGGTAGAAGTGCTTCAGGAACAGTTTGGCTAGCTGCTGGGCCGAGGGTAGTCCGCTGCAGGGTATGAAGTGTGCCTGTTTGGAGAAGAAGTCTATTACAGTCCAGATCACCGTGTTTCCCCCACTTTTTGGCAACTCCACTATAAAGTCCATTGTGATTTCCTCCCATGGCCTCGTTGGTTCTGCTACCAGTTGCAGCAGTCCAGGGGGTTTTCCTGGTCATTTCTTCATTATGGCGCAGATGGTACAACTTTTCACATAACTGTCCACATCTTTCTTTATGCCAGGCCACCAGAATTGCCTCCGTGCTAAGTGTAAAGTCTTTAGGAACCCGAAGTGGCCTGCCGGTTTGACGTCATGACTCCTCTGGAGGATTAGGGTACATAAGGATTCTGGGACGTAGAGTTTTGTCCCTGTTGTGGTCCGCCAGCGGCCTGTGCAGCTGGCGGCAGAGCCGGACAGCGAGGAGGCTGGTATTGTGATTCGCCAGAGGCCTGTGCAGCTGGTACCAGAGTCAGACAGTGAGGAGGCTGGAGAAGGCTCGATGCCAGAGGCAGGGATTCAGCCAGGGCCTTCAGAACCTCCAGAGGCTGCCATGAGTGAAGAAGAAAAAAAAAGAACCTGTTCTCAATGCGCGCGTGTGCAGAGCTGCCAAAAGGCAGGAATGGCTCCTGAGGGGAAGGACTACTTGGGAGTAAGGCTTGGGGCTAATTGGCCACTCCCATAGCCTATTTAAGTGAGGAAAACGACTGAGGAATTTGCAGGAAACAACTCCGTTCATTCCCAGATCTTGTCTTGCAATTCAAGCCTTCGTTTTCTATTCCTGTTTGAATTTGGCAAAGCCTCCTGCAAACTGTTCCTTGGCAGCTTACCTATGAAGAGCAAGGTGTGTGTGTTATCTGCTGTTATATGAAAGACTTTTAGTCAGACTTGTTTTATTTCGGCTCGGACTTATGCGGACTGCTAATGACACTAATTAGCAGCCGTTGAAAAGAAAAGACTTATTTTACTTTATCTGAACTCTGAAAGACTGCTAATGCAAACAATTAGTAGCTGTAAACAATAAAAAGAGGTTTGTGAGACGCTACTTGTGCTGTGTGCGTTTATCAGGAAGCTGGGTCAGAACAGTCCCCTTCCACGCTAGGTCATCTCTTTTTATCAAGATGTGTTGGTTGTCTCAGAACCAGGGGTCTGCTAACAGTTCGGTTTTGAGTTTCGTGGTTAGATCGCTTGCGGGTTGGTCTTGCCAGTCACGGTGTTGTCGTCTGGGGGTCACCTGAATGGCTGTTTGGGTAGAGGGGGGACGATGGCGTCTACTACCTCCTCTCATTTGCATTTGTACTGGGGCATGCGGGAGAGGGCATCAACTAGAAAGTTCCTCCCCCTGGAATGTGCTTTAGCATGAAGTTGAACCGGTTGAAGTATTTAGCCCAGCGGACTTGTTTAGGTGATAGTTTTCGCGGGGTCCGAAGGGCCTCCAGATTTTTGTGGCTAGACCAGACTTTGAACGGTCTCTGCCCCCCTTCCAGCTGGTGGTGCCAGGTTAGCAGTGCCCATCTCATCGCAAAAGCCTTTTTTCCCCATGTGGCCCATCGTCTCTTTGTGTCCGTGAGCTTGCGGGAGATGTAGGCGCAGGGCTGTAGCCAAGGGTTTCCTTGGCTATTTCTTTGGAGTAGCACTGCTCCCACTGCCACGTCACTGGCATCTGCTTGGATGACGAAGGGTTGTTCGGGGTCAGGATGCTTCAGCACCAGTTCCTTTGCAAACAGTTCTTTCAGTGTTTCAAATGCCTTTTGGCAGGTTGTCCCATTGTAGGGGTTGTCCCGGGTGGGGTTTCGTTCCTGGGCCCCCTGTCTTTAGGAGGTCCGTCTTGGGTTTGGCAATATTCGCAAAGTAGGGGATGAATTGCCTGTAGAAATTTGCAAACCCTAGGAAGCTTTGTAACTGTCTATAGGTGCGAGGGGTTTGCCAGCCTAGGACGGCTTGTACTTTGGTTGGGTCCATCTCTATGCCCTCATTTGACACTCGATAGCCCAGGTAGTCTAGCCGTGCGCGGTGAAATTTGCATTTTGATAGCTTGACGTACAGGTTGGCTGCCAGAAGCTTTTCCAGTATCTGGCGGACTAAGGTATGTGGTCGTCCATGGTCTCAGTGTAGATGAGGATGTCATCCTGGTAGACGAGGACCCCCTTGTAGATGTACTCATGCAGCACCTCGTTTATTAACTGCATGAACACCGCTGGGGCTCCCTGCAGTCCGAAAGGCATAATTTTGAATTGGAAGCTCCCTAGGGGGCAGTTGAATGCTGTTTTCCATTCATCCCCCTCCCTGATGCGTACTCGGTAGTATGCTTCTCTGAGGTCTAATTTGGTAAAAACTTTTCCCTTGGCTAGGTGAGATAGCATGTCCTTCATGAGAGGGAGGGGGTATAGGTTGTGTACGCACACACAATTTATCCCCCTGAAGTCAACGCATAATCTCATAGTTCCATCTTTTTTTTCTTTGAATAGGACTGGGGCTGTGACCCGTGGCTTGACTGGCTCGATGAATCCCCTTGCTAGGTTTTTGCCTATATATTTGCACATTTCTTGCATTTCCCAGGGCATCATGGCTTACAATTTGGGTTTTGGTAGTTTTGCCCCGGGGATGATTTTGATGGCACAGTCTGTCTCACAGTGGGGAGGTAGGACGTCGCACTCGGCCTCGCTGAATACTTCTGTGAGGTCCTGATATTCTCTCGGGATTTGCTCGGCCTCTGGGTGTCAGGCCGAAGCCATTATAGTTGGAGTCTTTGGCCTGCCACACTTTATGCTTTTAAAAATGTATTCTTTGCTATGGGAATTTGGGAGGGGTCATTGCATGAGGGATGTATGCATGTAGCCATAACAAATTCCTTCTGGATTGTCAAGGTCATCCTTTGTCCTGCACCTGCATGGAAGAAGAGGGGAGTAGCTGCCACGCTGGCAGAAGAAGATTGTTTAACGTGACGAACTTGAGGGTGTGGGGACAAGGGCTTGAACTTTCAACTGGGTGGAGAAACCCCTGCAGCTTCAGATTCAGGTTTCTCCCAGATGTGCCAACATGGCTCTGTTAATAAATTGGAACTTTGAGGAATACTTTGCCTTGGACTCTGATTTAAGATTGGATGCTATTTGGAACCCTGACATTGGGGTTTTGTCGAAGGTGGCTGCCAGTTGTTCCCTGTGTGGGCAGTGCTTCTATTAGCTGGTGTGGAGAATGTTGAGGTCCCCTTGCTATCCTCAGTCTGCGGCTTCCCCCTTACCACCAGATGGTTGGTCCCCACTTGTCTAGCCAGGAGAGTCCTAGTATGACTACATCTGTCATTTTGGGGGCTATTACCAATCAAATTACTTCCCAGTGATTCGCTAGCTCTAGCCTTACTGGCTCGGTTAGGTGGGTGGCATAGGGTCCCCCCAGTAGGGACCCATCGACCTGTTCGAACCGGATCGGGCGGGCCAGTCTTTTCGCTCTGATCCCCAGTTTCAGGACTGTGGTTAGGTTGATCAACCATCTAGTACAGCCTGAGTCTATTAGGGCTTGAAAAGTCCCCTGGGGTCCTGTTTTTGGGGCTGTGAGGCGTATTGGGAAAACGAAAGGGTGGACCAGTTCACTCACCATTGGGTCGTTTTTGCCCTCGTCTTCGCTGCCGTAGGCATCCGGCGACTGGTCGTCGTTGCCTGGGGTTCCCCCCACTTCAGCTGGGTGGGGAGGGACCTCTGCAGCCTGGAGGGCCTTCTGGGACGTGTTGGTAGCATGCCTGGGGCCTCGTTCCAGTCGTGCCCTGGGTGGTGGCTCTGGCCTTGGCTTCGGGGTGGGGGTTGCGCATGCTGATGCCATGTGGCCTATCCCCCCGCATCTGTAGCATTTCAGCGGACTACGTGGGATGGCTGGTTTTGGGGCCGGCTGTGGTGCTGTGGTTCCCTGTCGGCTGGGTGGTCTCTGGTCTGGTTGACCTCTCTCTTTAGTGTCTGGCTGCTTTCTCATGTCATTGGTGTGCAATCCGCCGTCGACTTTTATGGCTACTCGGAACCATTCAGAGAGTCGATTCGGGATGTCCCGATAGGCGGTTACCTGGGCAATTTACTTGTCCAGGCTTGTTCTGAAAAAAATGAATTAACAGCCGCTCTGGCAAAGGGGGTAGCTTCCCAATGACTCTCCTGAATTCACGGATGTGTTCCTTGATGGGTCGCCCCCTCTGCTTTAGGTTTCTGAGCTCATCGTCCGCGTACGGGTCCTCCTCCGCCTCCTCAAATCTGGCTTCTAGTAGTTGTAGGAAGTCATCTACGTCTTGCAGTTGGGGGGCTCTCCTCTTGTGGAAGGCTGCTAGCCACTTCCTTGCTTCTCCCTCTAGCCCCTCGGCGATAGTATTTACCATGGCTCTGGGGGATGGGTAGAGGTGCCCATAGCATTCTAGATGGATCTCAGCCGAGTCAAGGAATAGAGCTAGCTGGTCTGAGTCACCATCAAATTTTCCCCTGAAGCGGGGTGGTTCGTTCAGCACTGCTCCCCCCTCCTCCTGTCAGCCCCTGTGAGCTTGCGCTTGATGTGGCAGGTCCTCTTCCTCAGCTCTAGTTTGGAGAGAGGTAGGGGGTTGCCTGTCCTGGGTGGCCTGTATGCTGCGTGGGAGAGGCACTGGCTGCAGTCTTGGGCTCCTTCTCCTTCTGACAGGTGGGGAAGGGGGGCTGCATTCCAGTCTGCATCTCCTCATTTCAACAGAATTAGCTGCCCCTCCCCTCTCTTTTGGCCGGCATGACAGCACCTCATCATGAATGGTAGCTCGGTCAAACTCCTCCCTCAGCTGCTCTATGGAACTCCCCAGGGGCTCCATCAGGGGCTTTGGGAGCCTGACTTGTGCCCAGTCTCACATCCAATCCACTCTTCCCAGCTCGCTCAGGGGCCTTCCCCTTTTCTGGGCATTGGGGTGGGGGAACTCAACCTCAGCTGCTTTAGGGGTTATTTTCCACAAATACTCATCCCTTCTTGCTTTGGTCGCTGTGGCATGCGTCTCCGCTTTGATGTTTGGGGGAGGCTGCACTCCGGTTGCAATCGGGCTGCTGCTTAGAAGTAATCTCTGCCTCCTTTTGGGTCGCTTGTAGGAGGCTCTCTTTAGGTATCCCCCCCTCTGCCATGGTTGCCTGAGTTTCTCTCCAAGCACCCCAGATATCGGGCAGCGGTTGGAGAATCTGGGATTAGGCCAGTACACAGGCCTTTGATTGAGCGCGCCACAGCCTAAGCGGATCATCTGCCCCCACCTCACAGCTTCAGCCTGTGTTCCCAGGATAGTCCTTTGCCCCAACTCATCGTGCAAAGGACGGGACCACCCCAACCGAGGCGAAACAGGTATTGAGGTCAGAGAGGAGACCCAGCCTATTTCAGCAGGGGTGGAGGAGGCGCAGCATGGCCCAGCTCTGGGATTTATGTTCCAGTCCCAGGCCCAGTTTGAGGAAATGGTAAAACGGGTGGTGGCAGAGGCAGGGGGGTGGCGCTTCTAAATCCCCCAGCTGTCCACAGGTTCTGTAGCTGGGATTTGAACAAGGTCCTTGTACTTTTAAAACCCTGTAAATAAAATAGCTTTGATTTGACACTATAGATATAATTCATTCGTTTTCCTGTCTAATACAAGATTGGGATAAATAAATACCCGGGCAATGCCAGGTAATCAGCTAGTACCATATAAAATAAATAACAATTCTGTGTGACTGTATGACACCTTTTCCCATGCTAATGTTTTATTTTTTTAATACAATGCTCATTTCAATGGCCATACTTAATATTATGGGATGTTTAACTAACTGTCCATGTCTTTGATGTAACTGGGCAGAATGGTTTCTTCCATCCAATCAACTGTTCTCTTGCACTTTTTTCTGCTGTACAGTACTGTCCTGGGTTCCCTCTTTTCATGGAGACAAATCTTTTTGCTAGAGTACTCTAATAAATCATATAAATGATCTTCCAACTTGCTTACTAATTGGAGGAGTATGCTAAGGTAGAATCTAAGGCCAATTTAGCCATTAGTAATTAGCCGTTCAATTCCTAATCAAGCTTACCGTGCCATCAATAGATTTATTGCTTACAGCTTGGGATGCAGGAAGCACCCTTCCTCCTACCCAGATGTTTGTACTGATATGAAGGCACAAATGTCAGTCTCATGATCAATTATCCTGGCACTGTTTCCTGGAAAAGATGAGAGGTGGGGCGGGGGGGGGAGGGCCAAGATTATAATCCTAGATCAGGGGTCCCCAAACTTGGCAACTTTAAGACTTGTGGACTTCAACTCCCAGCTATACTGGCTGGAGAATTCTGGGAGTTGGAGTCCACAAGTCTTAAAGTTGCCAAGTTTGGGGACCTCTGTCCTAGATGCTAACTTACACATTATGATTAAGTGCTTCCTCCATCACTATTATGATCGATTGGAGTGAGAGCTTCATTGTATGTTGTTTCTATTATTTAACGAAGTAGTTTCTATGTTACTGTAGTCCTGGCATCTGTTGTCCATTGTATCTGCAAGTTCTCGGGGTGGGGTGGCAATAGTCCTTGTACTTAAGTTACAAAGGACCATTTTGGAGAGTGTAGAGATATAAACTTAAGGAAGAATCTAATGCAGTCTAGGGGAGTTTAACCAGTTTAATATGTTTAACCAGAATACCCACTATATGATATGAGAGGAAGCCTTATCCAGGGTGAGGAGTATGAACCCCTTGACATGGGCTAAGTTGGGATAGCAGTAGTAGGACACACTGTTTGATTGCAGACTTTGTTAGAAATCTTAAATAAATAAAAATTCTAAGCCTCTAAAGATGCTGGCACAAGAACAGCAAGAGATCGGACATAGGATACTGCAAAAACTGAATCGCTCTAGATCAGCGGTTCTCAACCTGTGGGTCGCGACCCCTTTGGGGGTTGAACGACCATTTCACAGGGGTCGCCGCGCGCGTTAGCCCGCCATTTTGGTGCCACCGTCACTGCAGGGGTGAAAAGGTCCCGGTTCAGCCGTGCCTGCGGGTCGCTGGACAGCTGGTAGCCCGGACGCCGCCATTTGGGTTCTTCTACCCTCTGCGCATGCGCAGAATGCTTTGCGCATGCGCAGAGGGTAAAAGAACCCAAAATAGCGGCATCTGGACGGGTAGGCGGAGCCTCACGCTACCTTGGTGACTGGCTCTACGGCGACCGACAGGCCCCCCCCCGTTGTCCCCCCCACCCCGGGGGGGGGGGGGGGCGGGGGGGGGGGGGGGACCGGGGGGGGCGGGGGGTCACGGGGGGGTCGCGGCATTAGAAAGGTTGAGAACCACTGCTCTAGATTATCTACTGTTTACTTGAGGCATGTAGGAGATAAATGGCATTTCACAGTATGGATATCACAAATAATTATGTGTCATGAAAAATCCATTTGATTAAGAAATACTGAAAGAGGAGGGTCTGGATCTGAGAACTGGTGGTCTTGGCTCACATCATGGATGCCCAATCTTGGGTTCCAAGCAAAGGAAGCAATACTGGCACTGGTGGGAGCCCTAGCCAGCCCTGTTTTTAAATGTATGGCCATTGCAGCTGTAGTGGCCCTAAATCAAGTGCATCGTAGCCCAAGTGATGGGAACATCAACTCCATTTTCTATGATTAGAAAAACTGCAGATGGGAAAAGAAAATGGTAATGCAGCAATATGAAGGATAGCATTTATAGGTGATCCCTACAAGATCGGAAAGTGGGAGATTTTGGTGCAGGGAAAGGCAAGGTCATCAGCAGCAATTCTCATGGTTTAGGTGTGGTAGAAAAAGGAAGGGATAGGAAAATTGGCAAGGGGCACATGGATTGGTTGAGCACATTGTACTCTAATTCAATTGCAGCAGATGGGGAAGGAAAGATTTGTGAAGGCTGGTGATGGCAAGGTACACTAGTTTTGTCCTATGTGCTCTATGAGTTCCCCTCCAGATTTCATCTCAAACAAGGCCAAACAACTGAAATGTCCCAGTTTTGGTTCAACTGGACAGAGATACACCTGGGAGACTCTTCTGGTCTTTGAAGCTACAATGTGTTTATTTAATGCAAGGAACAAAGCACTTACTCTGTTTTCCGCCTACCTCTTTAAATAGGGATAGATTGGAAATAAACTTTTTTTTCCTTTTAAAAAAATAGTCTTCATTAAAGACTTCATTAAAGACATTAGTCTTACAATAGGTATATTTAATTTCATATCTCTTTATTCCCTGAAAATAAAACAAGTTCTGTTTACATTTATTTAGCACCAAACCTTTTTCCAGTTAATAAGGAAGTCAGTAGAATCTGATTTATCAGCTATATATTTTTGCTGTTATTTTAGTACACGGACAAAGATGGAACAAAAATAAAATGAAATAAAACAAACCAAACTATTGCCATTTTGTTTGCATTGAATTGTGCTTTTTATTTATCCCTTTTCAATTAAAATCAGCACTGTATATGCAAAAAAATGTTATTACAGTTATACAGGTAGTCTTCAAATTACAACCGTAATGGAGCCTGCCCATTCAGTTGATAGTTAGGAGGACAGTAAGTTAATCACATTAAATGAATGAGCCCCCATTCCAGTTCTCCCCAATGCATTCGTTAAATGAATGTGCAGGTTATTAAATGTGCATGGGGTGCCTCAGGGATGGGGAAGACCATGGAGGGCATAGTGCAGGAACAAGACTACTTGCCTCCGGCCTCCCAAAGTCTCCCCTGAGATATCCCATGTTCTGCTTCCCACTCCTTGAGGTCTCCACAGTCGCTTGGGCATCCTCTGCACCCATCCTCCCCCCTATCACCTCACTTACCTTTCGAAGATCTCTAGAGCTCTGGATGTTGGGGTAGGAAAGGACAGGTTGCTCCATAGCTGGGCCAGATGGTAGAAAAGCTTCCATCTTTTTCTGAGATGCTGGATAAACCTCTCTGTTTTCCTTTCGTCACTAGACGCTAGCCTTCCCTTCCCCAGGGAAGGCAAATGGTGAGGGAGAGAACTCTTCCTTCCCTTTTGTTTGCCTTCGGTCCCTTATTAATGGTGGATGGAGGGAAAACATGGATACAGCCAATAAACTTTTCCTGTACAATAAACTTCCTTTAGAGGCTTGTCTCTCTCTGCAAACACATGCACAGCTAAGCGCACTAAACAAGGTAGTTCCTTGTTTAGAGCGCCTTGTTTTATGCTTATCTATTTGTCTGGTTTAATCCCTGCTTATCTGGGTATTGAGCACTAGAGGGGATGTTTTTTGGTCTTTTGCTTTCCTTCTTAGCTTTTTGTTGATGATTTTGAATGGTGTGTAATAGGGTTTATTTTTATGTGTCTGTTGATGGCTGATTTGTCAGAATACCAAGTTTCCAGGAATTCTCTAGAATTTTTGGATTTGGCTTGGTCCAGGATGTTCACAAGTTGGAATTGTGGGTGAGTCTGTCCATGTCTTGTGAGGTTGAGGAGATTTCATCATGTCTTCTGACTGCTAATTGGTGTTCATGGATGCAATCTATTAGTCTTCTGCCTGCCTGTCCTACATAGTGGCTGTTGCAGTCCTTATATTGTATGTTGCAGATAGCTTCTACGGTTTCTTCTTGGGCTTTTGAGTCTTTTGGTTTACGTAAGATGTTTTGGAGGGTTTTAGTTGCTTTGTATGCTATGGTGATGCTGTATGGTTGTAATTGTGTGTTACTTGTTTTTGAGATGTTAAATGCTTTTTTAGTTTTTAGTTTTTGAGATATTACCTATTAAATACAGTTATATTCAACAGCTCTCTATCTGAGTGTGGATAGGTGTTACCACACAACCTAACCTATAGTTTGCTTAAATTACGGAATTAACCATACTATCTGAATTCAAAAATCCATCATGCCATAATTTACTAAATTTCATGCAATCTACTAAGACAAAACCAAATCTACTAAATTTCATGCAATCTACTAAGACAAAACCAACTTCCTGGTATAAGGAAGACTCCCGGGATGATGTCCTAAAAGACGCTAAGACTTAAAGAAATTTTTTGTATTCATCGCAAGTTTTGGATTGTTAACAGGAGAAATAACAATTAGGATCTAGGGCCATCGGAAAGAGAGAAAATAAAAGAAATAAAAAAGACTAACATCGTACTAAGACAAAACCAACTTCCTGGTATAAGGAAGACTCCCGGGATGATGTCCTAAAAGACGCTAAGACTTAAAGAAATTTTTTGTATTCATCGCAAGTTTTGGATTGTTAACAGGAGAAATAACAATTAGGATCTAGGGCCATCGGAAAGAGAGAAAATAAAAGCAATAAAAAAGACTAACCTCGTGGTCCCGGAGATCCAAAGAAAAAGAGATCGGAAACCAGAGATCTCAATCAAATTGAACTAAAAGAGAGAGTGAAACATCCGACTCCTGGAACAGTGAGTAAAATTCCCCGGTGTATATCTTCCGAAACCCTGAAGCCCAGCATGTATCTTCCCTGGAGCGGAGGCCAGCGTGTATTCTCCCCTGAGCCCAGCTAGAGGAAGTTAAAGAGCCAGACTTCACATTGATCCCCAGGCTCCGTTCATTGGGAGAGGAAAGAGTTTTAAACTACTCCTTGCAAAAGACTTTGTTTTTGTTTTTGTTTTCCTTCACAAAAGTCTTTGTTTAAGTGGAGAGTTGAGACTTCTCCCTGA
>QLTV01012198.1:6403138-6415235 GCA_003457575.1 Thermophis baileyi | reverse complement strand
AACCAAAAACTCTTTTCCCAACATCCAATCCCCCAACATCCAACCTACCATCATTCAACCTACCATTATCCAACATCCCAGCATCTAACCTCCCATCATCCAACCTCCCATCATCCATCATCCAACCCGCAATCATACAACCCCCAGTCATTCAACATCCCAACATCCAAAACTAGGTATGCACGTCCCTTGCTTCCTCTATACCAACAACTACTAACCTTACATGCAAGTTAATTAACGCAAGAAGCATCGTAAACAAAATGCACGAATTCCTCATCTTACTAAATACAACTATATTCAACTGTCTGCGAAACTGCGAAACGTGGCTGAATGCATCCCTCCCAGACTCCATTACCACAGTAAGTGACTATCATGTTTACTGGTCCGACCGTGAAATCCATAGAGGGAGTGGTGTTGCTATCTTCTATAAAAAATCTAAAAAACTATCCGTTCCAGACTCCATTACCAAAATAAGTGACTACCATGTTTACCGGTCCGACCGTGAAACTCGTAGAGGGAGTTGTGTTGCTATCTTCTTCAAAGAGTCCCTAAATCTGAAAAAGATTCAAGTTACACAGGAGCTTGCTCTTCCTGAGACCATCGTCTGCGAACTGACCTTAAATACCACATTTCACTTCTTACTATGTTACAGAGCCCCTGATTACAACCTCGTTCATGCTAACAAGCTAACTTCACTACTAACGTGGGCAGCCTCCTGCCCATACCCTCTTATCTTTCTTGGTGACCTCAATCTACCTCTTATTTAATTGGACCCTAAATGAATGTACAACTGAACCCATACATGCAACCCTGTACAATGCCATTACTAATCTGGATCAACTAGTAACAAACAACACTAGACTCAACAACTGCCTTGATCTCATCTTCTGCAACAATTTAAACTCAATTTATGATCTACAAATAAAATAACTCTTTTCCAACAGTGACCACAGCATGATTGACTTTTGTCTCAATTTACGTCCTTACAAAGATGATCATAATAACGGAATCCCAAATTATAACTTTAAAAAAGCCAACTATGATCTCATAGCTGCCAACCTCTCATCTCTTGATTGGCAAATTCTGCACTGACTGTAATACCGCCGAAGACCATTATAGCACTTTTTTGCTCGAAGTCAAAAGAGTCATTAAACTATACATAACATAACATTGAGGAAGGGAACCACTAATACGTACCACTAATACCGTACATACCACTAATAACTCCCAAAACAAAACAAAAACAAAAACAAATTACCCATAACAATAAGGAAGCTCCAATAAAAAAAAATCTCTTTGGCGAAAAAACAAAACTGGCTACGTAGCTAACTTTAAAAGCCGCTACAAAACCATATGCTGCCAGATAAAGGCAGAATGCACCAATTACCACAGCAAACAAGAGGAAGACCTTCTACGCACAAAATCCACCCGCGCCTTCTATAATTTTGTAAACAACAAACTTAAAGACTCGAGATCCATCCCACCCCTAAAAGGACCTAACGGGAAAGACTGTAATGATGAAACCGTTAAGGCCAACCTCTTCAACACATTCTTCAGTTCAGTCTTTGTAAACAGCAATGGCTCATGCCCCACATTTCCTATCATACCACAACTAATTGCAATGATCTATTACATATCGATTTTACAGAAGATAACGTTGAAAAAGCACTACGCAGCCTAAAACCATCTCTATCTATTGGCCCTGATGGATTATGTGCCTATTTCTTAAAAAAGCTTTCCACTGCCATAGCAGAACCTCTAAGCATAATCTATGAAATATCTTTCAGAACAAGCTCCTTGCCCAACCTATGGTCACTAGCCACGGTCATCCCTATCTTCAAAAAGGGTGACCCCAGCCTAGTTGAAAATTACAGACCAATCTCATTGTGTTGCGTCACCTGCAAAGTCATGGAATCAATCATAAACCAATCCATTAACCTCCACTTAGAGACAAACAACCTACTCTCTAACAAGCAGTTTGGTTTTAGGAAAAATCTGTCCTGTAATCTGCAACTCTTACCCTGTAAAAACATATGGACTACATAACTCGACCAGGGTAAAGCAATAGATGCATTTTACATAGACTTCTGCAAAGCCTTTGATTCAGTGGTACATGACAAACTACTTTTAAAACTCAAATCTTATGGCATTTCCAGATCCCTGCATAAATGGATAGCTATGTTCCTGTCAAACAGGCAACAAGTAGTCAAAATAGGGAGCACCCTATCAAACCCTGCACCTGTTAACAGCGGTGTCCCTCAAGGCAGCGTTTTAGGACCCACACTCTTTATACTTTACATAAATGATCTTTGCGATCATATTATAAGCAACTGCATTCTCTTCGCTGATGATGTAATTTAACACCACTGACAATGCTGCTGCCCTACAAAGAGACCTTGACTATGTGTCACAATGGTCAAACAATTGGCAACTCCAAATATCAACCAACAAATGCTCTATCTTACATATTGGCAAAAAAAAAATCAAATACAAGCTGGGCAGATACAATCTCGTAGACGACCCTCATTCTGTCAAGGACCTTGGAGTACTCATCTCAAATGATCTAAGTGCCAGGCTCACCGTAACAGCATTGCCAAAAAGGCATTAAGAATTAACCTAATCTTGAGAAGCTTCTTCTCCAGTAATATTGAACTGCAATCTAGGGCATACAAAACCTTTGCTAGACCAATTCTTGAATACAGCTCATCTGCCTGGAACCTCCACTGTATATCGGACATTAATACAATTGAATGAGTCCAGAGGTATTTCACGAGAAGAGTACTCCACTCCTCTGCTTACAACAGAATACCTTATGCCACCAGGCTTGAAATTTTGGGATTAGACAATTTAGAACTACGCCGCCTTCAGTCTGACTTAAGCATAGTACACAAAATTATCTGCTACAACGTCCTACCTGTCAATGACTACTTCAGCTTTAACCGCAATAATACACGAGCACAAAATAGATACAAACTTAAGGTAAACTGCTCCAAACTCGATTGCAGAAAATACGACTTCAGCAACAGAGTGGTCAATGCCTGGAATGCACTACCCGACTGTGGTTACTTCCCCAAACCCCCATAACTTTAACCTTAGACTGTCTACTGTTGACCTCACCCCATTCCTAAGAGGTCTGTAAGGGGCGTGCATAAGCGCACCAACGTGCCTACTGTCCCTGTCCTACTGTCCCTATTTATTCGTATTCTTATCCTGTATTCATAATCATGTTTATACTTATATCTGTTATCTTATACGTGTTTGAAAAATAAATAAATAAATAAATGTTTTTTATATATGGTAGTGTTGCCCTTTTCATAGCTTGTTTTGGTTGTGCTATAGTGGGTTTGATAAAATGTAGTGGGTTTGATAAAGTTGCATGGGTATCCATTTTGTTGGAAATTTTTTTCATTTTCTGATGTTTGGGGTTATTGCAGCGCATTTCTATTGTATTCCTCAGAATAATGTTCTTACAGAATTGTTTTTGTGGGAGGTTGGAGTGTTACTTTGGTAATGCATTACTTGAATAATGTGGGTTGTTTTTTTTAATGTGCTTGCATTTCTAATTTGCTGTCATTTCCATTGCTGATATCTAGGAAGGGTAAGGTGATGTTGTTTTCTTCTTCTTTTATAAATTTTATTCCTTTGAAGATGATGATAGTTTCATATCAGATAGTGTGTGCTCTAATTGTTCCTTTTTTATTTTGACAAAAGTGTCATCTAGATATTGGATCCATACTTTTGGTTGTATAAATGGGAGTGCCATAGTTTGTAGACTCTGCGTAACAGTCTTTGCTCTAAGTCCTGAGACTGATTCTATGTGTGTTTCTCTGATGTATTGGTATATCTGCCCATCAGATTGAAAGTAAGTAGTGAGGCAGAGGTTGATGAGGTCCATGATACTGGATATTTTGATCAGACTGTATTTAGTTACGTTAGATTTGTTATGTTGCCACAGATTTTCACTAGTTATGGATCTATGGATGTGAAGAGTGCTGTGACATTGAATGAAAACATAATTTCACCTATTTTTAAGTCTTTGATTTTTTTTGGGAGGCACTCTAATGGAAAGTTGATAGAACATTCACTCCCCTCTGTGAAGTGTCCAAGCTTTATTTTTATACGTTCTTCGGCTATGTTGCATTTTGGGTCCCTGGCAACAATACAATTGAATGAAGAGGTATGCTGAGCTTCTCTATTTTGGGGTACCCACTACTTTTCATCTGCCACTGTTCTTCTTTTAGATTTGATCTTTCTTGGTTAGATTGTTGATAATTCTCTTGATTAGGTTGTTGTGTTTTATATTGGGTTGGTGGTTACTGGGATGTAAGTTTCTTTTTTGGCTTTTTGTATGTATTATATTCTGTCTATGATAACCATAGTTTGGCCTTTGTCTGCTGGGAGAATGGTGATGGTTTGGTCCTCCTTTAAATTTTTTTAGATTGTTCTGTCCTCTGCTTTGAGTTGATTCTGTTTCTGTGTTCTTTTGGTCTATGTGTGATTATATGTCTTATGTTTTCTTGTGTCTCTATGGCAAGTCCAATGGTTTTAAATACTGCTTCTAACACTGCAAATAATTCTTACTGATTCTGCATTTGTATATATGTATATAAACCTTACACAGTTGCTTATAACTGCAACCTTACTATCGTAGTTTGGAGACTGGAACTAGAACAAAATGCCAGGTGAAAGTAATTTTGTTATAATCCAGCAGAGGGAGATAGAAGACTTTGAGTTGAAGCCTTAAGTCATTTGATATTTAAAAATGAAACTAAACCTCTATCCTTTCCAAGATACTTAATTTAAAGATCTGAAATTACAGTATTTCTGCATTCACAAGAAAAAGCCTAATGACTAGATCTTATTTGGAAATGATCATTTCATTGTCTGGATATTTTTTTTGTACACTTGATTTTATAATTTGCATGTGCATTCTCTAGTTCATCCTAAAATTTGATTTTTTGAAGATTTTTTTTTTCAAATAATTTTTTTTGCAGATTTCTAACACCATGAAATTTTATTTAATGCCCAACCTAAGACAAAGTTCTATAAAAATCAAAAGGTTGCTTATGAATTATAATTGTAAACCGAAAAGGCTAGTCCTCCTGCAGCAAAAAGCACTATATGTATTGTGCTGTACAATGGTCTCTGAACTGCTGTACACATTAGGTATCTTCCAGTTTATATTTTGAGATTCTAGGAAAGGACCAGATGGATTCATTCTTATGGATGTACATTAATTCTGCCAGTAGCTTGTGGAGTTCAGCTGACTGTTTCCCCCCCTGCTGGCAATGTGAGGGAACCTGAATCTTGATGAGATTGATCCCAAGTGGCCTCTCTCTGCACACCAATCCCAGATGGCGCCTTAATTTACTAAGGGACTCTGGAAGATGAAGAAACACCTAGAGAACTGGTGGATAAAGATGAGAAGAGAATTTGTTTAAGTTTGTTATAAACTCAAGTCTGACCTTATACCATAGCAACAGAAAAGGCTATTACTTTTATGCTTAATCAGCTGCCTGCCCATTACATAGAACCTTTGCCTGGCTACTGTGAGAGGTAACACAGCTGAAAACATTTATCAATTTAAGGATATTCTCAGTATCTGTTCAAGCTATGGCAAATGAGGAAAAGATGAAGATTTCACCCTTGTGTCTTAGGTGAGGCCTCAGTCTGTCAGTTATGGAATCTTGGAAACACAACTGACAAAGACTTGAGCTTCATACTGTTAATATTGTTTTCTTACTTAATTTCCAAGATTCTGTAAGCCTCTTGTCTGAGCGTTCAACTGAGTAATGAGACTGTACATTTTGCTTCTTTGGTCTGATATGGGAATGACATTCAAATTCTCCAGTCTCTTAATTCTTTTTTGTGGAGTCTGAATAATTGGCAAGGTCTTACCATGTTATGTGGAACTCATTTGGCCCTGTGGGCTATGAGGAGATGGACAGGAGGCTCTAGTATGTCCTTGGCTATTTGAGTTCTGCATAACTGGCCTTCTTGGCTTCTGCATAGAGAAAGTGCGTGTTTGTGTGTGTGTGTTTGTTTGTTTGTGTTTGTGTGTGTTACTAATGCCTTATTTCAGGAAGAGATGGTCCTTACAGTCTTGAAAGAGACTGTGCATTCCCTTCGTAAGAAGCCCTCCATGGGTACAGTCATCCTTGACAAACGTTGTCCACTGCCTAACATTCACTTTAGAGAGAAAGTTATTGAGACTATGGTCACAGGGCCACTACAGATCTTTATAGGAAAATAAACTTTTTGGATCCATTTCAATTAGTGTTCAAACCTGGGCATGGGATGACATTGGTTGCTCTTGTCAATGACCTTTGTCAGAATCTGGATGGAAGCAGTGCATTCTTTTTGTCTTTTTTCAATCTCTTGATGTCTTTCAATAACAACAACTATATTATTCTGCAAAAATTAAGAATTGGAAGGATTGTTCTACAGTGGTTCCTTTCCTTCCTTAGTGGACCATTCCAATTAGGAGGTTGTTTGGGTAGAAAGATCAACCAAGCAGTCACTCTCACGCAGAGTGCTCCTTCTCCTGCTTTTTACTATGTACATAAACCTCTGAGGGAGGCCATCTATCAATTTAGGATGCTGAAGCCGTGTAAGACAGAGTTGCTGTTTGTTCATCATGGTATTCTGATGACTGTGGCATTGCCTTATGAGGGGGGGGGGTGCTAGCCTTGAAAGTGTCATTTGCGGTCATTACTACTGCTTCAGGACTTGTACTTGCACTCTACTTAGGAGAAGAGGACCTTGCAACCATAACTCATGACTTCATTGCAACCTGGGTGAACAAGGGCAATGCATCCTGTGTGGCATTCATTTAGTAGCTGGCATTAGCTACCGTGAACACCCTTGCTCTGAGTATCACACTGGCTTTTGATATGTTTCTGAATGCATTTCTGATGACCTGGCACTGAAGTATTTCAGAACTGCCTTTGTCAATTAGAATTCATTCATCCTATTTGTTTGTCCCAGGAAAAATTATACTTTCCCTCCATTTCTGCAAAATATATACTATGGAGGCATGAAGGCACTATTTTATTGTGCCTGTATTTTGGAATAGTCCGCACTTGAGTATTGCAGGCAATCTTTGCCCACAATCTAGACTTCAATCCTGAAGAGGCTCAAGGTTGACTCAGCCTTCCATCTTTTCGAGGTCGGTAAAATGAGGACCCAGATGGTTGGGGGTAATATGCTGATACTGTAAACCACACAGAGTGCTGTAAAGCACTATGGGGTGATATGGGGTCTATTGCTACTGAAAATGAAGTTGCTCTGATGGATGATTATACTACCATTTCTTTTGACTTTATGTTTTTTATAACTGCATAATGTTTTATTTTTCATTACTAAAATCAGCAAGAGTCTTGAGACTGCAACAAGTAATAAACCTAATACATAAAGAAATAAAATACCATTAGACAGGTCTGAAATGCTATGTGCTCTCTTACAATCAGTATGCTATCATTTAATTTTTTCCAGCCACTAGACTACTAGAAATCGTATGCAGTAATGAGACTGCTGTGAGTGGACGTGCCTAATATTAAAATGCCTGAATTCCTCAGTTTAGTTCCTCTAGATCAGTGATGGTGAACCTTTTTCTTCTTGCGTGCCAAAAATGGGACTGCACACGTGCCAACACACAACCCCCCATGTGCCACACTGCGCATGCGTGCATCCCCACGCATGCCCCCCCTGTTGAGCCGTTTTCCACCCTCAGGCTTTCCTGAAGCCTCCGGAGTGCGAAAAACGGTTCAACGGGCAAACTGGAAGTTCGGAAAAATGGACTTCCGGTATGCCCGTTGGGCCGTTTTTCGCACTCCGGAGGCTTCAGGGAAGGCTCCTGAAGCCCGGGGAGGGCGAAAACAGCCTTCCCCAAGGCCAAAAATCAGCTAGCCAGCGTGCACATGTGCACTGGAGCTGACATAGGGCAACGCCTCACGTGCCCTCAGATATGGCTCTGCGTGCCACCTGTGGCACGCGTGCCATAGGTTCGCCATCACGGCTGTAGATGATCTGAACTGTAATTCTTCCTATCCTGCAAAAGCCATGCTCCCTGTAACCATAGGAATTGTAGAAGTTAGAAATACCCATCAAAACATGCTAACCTTAAGGGGCAAAAAGTGTGTGGTCAGGTTCCCTTTTCTTCCTTTGATCAGAGACATATACTGTACATAAGGAGCTCTTACTCTCTGACTCTCCTATTAGTAATACATAGCTACTAGATGTTTTGCCAATTCCGATCATGTATTTCCCTTGTGTTCTAGTTATAAAACCTGCTTGACTATGGTCAGGTGAGATTCTCACTCTCAAGAACATTCATTCACATGCACAGACATTTTCTTTCCCACAGCAATCAGAGATGCCTAGAGAATATCAACTTGGATAAGAACAAGTGTATTGTAAGTTCCTACTTCACTAAGGTTTTAACAGCACTGAAGCTCAAACACTGAGTGCTGGTACTCTTAAAATATTGTTAAAATGCAAGTCTACATCACCAAGAAACAAGGAAGATAAACAGTGCTTATATAAGGGAAGCAAAAAACTGTAAAGATATTATAGTGATTAAAATAAATTTAATACAACCAAACCCCCTAATTAACAGAAAAAAGATCCATATATGTACAGATACTATATAAAATTAATTCATTAAGCTTATCATTAAATCTAGACCATATAGCAACATGCTGTGGCCATATTTTTAGAACATAGAGATGTTTAAAAAGGGTAACAAACATTCCTTAAAATCATAATTTTCCAGTTATGTAAAATTCTGTGCCATACCCCTTGCTCAATAAAGCCAAATCTCTTAGGAATATAATTCAATATTCCTTTGATATAATTAACTACAATATTTTCCTCAAAGTTACATTAACATATGTAATTATTTGAAATATAAGTTGAAGTATAAGTAATCCAATGTACATTATTTGTGAACATTGACCCACTGAATACTGGTTTTACATGACTTGTACTGCCCTTTGAACTAATGACAAATTTGATGTTCAATTCTAAGAAAACCTTGTATTTACTCCATGGATGAACAACTTAGAAAGTTTTTAACATTTCTCTTCACTAGTAGAGACATGGCATAAATGCTAAGCTTCAAAGCTTTAGGTGTTCACAATGATACAGTCAGGAAAATAACTGTTCCCCACCTCAAATAATTATATTTGAAGTGGGAGGTCATTTTACAGTTGCAGGATAGACGAGAGAGTAAAGGTAAGGTAAAGGAATCCCTGTGGATTTTACTCCACTAGTCATTGCTGACTAGCATAAAAGGTGATGCTCATCTCCATTTCAAAGGTCGTTGAGCCAGTACTGTCCAAAGATGTTTCCGCAGTCATGTGGCCAGCATGATGTCATGGAGCAATGTTACCTTCCCACTGAAGTGGTACCTAGTTATCTAGTTGCATTTGCATGTTTTCGAACTGCTAAGTTGGCAGGAGCTAGGATGAGGGCAGGAGCTAGGATGAGGACAGCTTAACCTGTTGCGCAACACTTGGGTCTTGAACCTGGGCTGTTGGCTCTAGTGAATGGGAAAAGCCACAGTCCCTGGGTGGGCTCTATATGTGTGAGAGAATGAGCTCTGTGCATACAGCCAATGGGGAATCTGTTAATTTTACAAGTAGGGTACCTTATTGTATAAACCAGGGGTGTCAAACTTGCATCACATTGTCGTCACGTGATGTATCGCAACTTTTTCCCCCTTTGCTAAAATGGGGGTGGGGTGGCCAGTGCGTGACGCATCTGTCCCGTGGGCCGCAAGTTTGACACCCCTGGTATACACACTGGCCAGAAGCCACACTTCAGAAAAGGTATTAATTTAATTAATATACACAACAAAACATATATATTTGTTCTTCCTCTGACTTTTTGTTTATACTATGGTTTCTGGTCAATGTACATATTCACACACACACTTATATACACAGATGGAATTGGCAAATCTTTGGTGGCACAATAGCAAAGCCAAACACTATGCATGATTGGGGGGGGGGGGATTTCTAATTTTCCCTCCTTTGGGGGCATATAAAATTTTGTCATACTCTTTTCAGATAAATGGGGGGGGGGTATTTCTAATTTTCCCTTCTTTGAGGTCATCTTAAATTCTGTCATACTCTTTTCAGATAAATACTCTGTGTGTATGTGTGTATTAGGAAACTTCTCACTCATCAGTTTCCATGGGCATTTTTTCAGTCATCACTTTTATAATTAATCAATCTTAAAGATTAACATCTGGAGAACCATATATCACTCACTCTTACTGTACCACTTTCATTTAATAACCATGAAGTGTATTATATATCAATTAACCATGAGTCAGCAGTTGAACTGGGAAGAAACCATATAACAAGCCACAATTCCAACCCAGATGTGACAATATAGTAACACCATATCAGTTCAGACCTTAAGTCTGAACTGGCGGCCCACGGGCCGAATGCGTTCACCCCCATTTTAGCAAAGGGGGGGAAAGTCACGATGTCACGTGACGTGATGACACGAGTTTGACACCCATGCCTTAAGTGATTTTCTGCACTTGCATTAACACCTATCTCAATAATTTATACCCAGCAATTAAAAAGGAAAAAAATTGAACATAAAATTAGGATGTTACCTGGGGAAAATGAGATGAGAAATATTACATAATATCATGGCATCATTACATTGCATAATAGAAGGGACCAATTAAAATCATAGTGAGCTGTAATATATTCAGTTGATAAACAGTTTTATGATAAATTGAGCTCAAACTATCAAATGTTTAAATATGCTTACATGTTATCATCCTGCTTGAACTTTTAAAATTTTCTTTTTAATTGCATGGGCCATAATTTAATTTATGCGTTTTCCTTTGTACATTTTTGTAAATGTCGCCCTGTACATTTTATAAAGAATATTTCTTGTGAATTCATGTTTACAAGATACGGTAGCTTATCAATGAATAGACTGGAATTCAGTCATGTTCATTTTGTGATATTTTAAGAAGTCATTCTGGAAACAATCTGCTGGATTGTTTCATTGTACCAGCGTGTACCAGGATTGCTAAATAATTGTGTTCTCTCAAAAGAACATGAATTTTCTGGAATCATAAAGGAAAATATGGCTTAGATAGCATATTTTTTAGACAGGCAGCTGATCGATGAACAGCATCTGAACTTGAGAACTTGAAAGATCAAAGCTGAATGAATTGCTGCCTAATAAACTGACTGCCTCTTTCAATCAATGTTTCACAGTAACCCTGCATTCTGCTTTTTCAACCCTCCCCCAACTTCCTGAAAGCTTTAATATTTAATCATCCAAAATTTGGTAGAACTACTTTGCAAAAAATAATAATGTATTCTGTATGTTAAGAACCCACTTAGCACCTTCTATATTAGAGAGTTTTCCCACTAATGACTTTCAACCAATCATCAGTCAATCATCGTAATAGCAACGAGGACAGGCTTTTTCTCATCTCAGTTATGACTAAGCTATTGTAGGAAGTTAGCACCCACCCCACTCCTGGAAAAATGAAATATCGTAGGAAAATATTAAAAAGGCAGAATATTATAGAATATCCCTAGAGAAATTGAGAAACATGCTTTTAGAAAGGAAACAGACTCACTCTTAGTAGCCCCCACCTTTGTCAATGGGCCATCAAGGAATGGACCAGCTCACTCATCCCCCCACCTTTGTAAATGGGCAGTCTATTCTACATAAGAACGATAGGATTAGCCCTCTGCCTAATATCGTAGGAAAATATTAAAAAGGCAGAATATTATAGAATATCCCTAGAGAAATTGAGAAACATGCTTTTAGAAAGGAAACAGACTCACTCTTAGTAGCCCCCACCTTTGTCAATGGGCCATCAAGGAATGGCCCAGCTCACTCATCCCCCCACCTTTGTCAATGGGCAGTCTATTCTACATAACAAAGATAGGATTAGCCCTCTGCCTCATGGCACCTGGGAAGATTGCATCAGCCAGCACTCAGACTAGCTTGGTATTCAGGACAGCCTACAGAGTTGCCCCATGGGAGTCTGACAGCCAATGGGATACATTTCTGTACAGGAACAGGAAACTAAGAGGTGGGGCCCAACAGA
>QLTV01012198.1:6374427-6400012 GCA_003457575.1 Thermophis baileyi | reverse complement strand
CTACATAACAAAGATAGGATTAGCCCTCTGCCTCATGGCACCTGCAAAGATTGCATCAGCCAGCACTCAAACTACCTTGGTATTCAGGACAGCCTACAGAGTTGCCCCATGGGAGTCTGACAGCCAATGGGATACATTTCTGTACAGGAACAGGAAACTAAGAGGTGGGGCCCAACAGAGGTCATAAAACCAAGAGACTCAGCATCTTTTCCTTTCCTTTTCTCTTCACCCAACATCTGGAAGCATGTGATCCACCTTTTCTGTTCAGGAGCCCATGCCATGTGCTCCTGACCACCATTAAACCTTCTTTCCAAGCAACTTCCAGGAATCCAGTGTCTTTTTCCCCACTTGGAGCTGAACCCAGAAGGATATTCCTTACAACACTATGATAAAAGATGTTTTGAGTCACTGGTTGGAAAAGCCCTTTGGATGACATGCTAATTGGAAAATATATTCTTACAGCTAACATTTGAGTTTTATGTGTTAAGTAAATTGCTGATCGATATTCCAAAATGGTTGATTTACAATTTCTCAGTAGAAGCCACTTGGGAGATAGTTGTCACACTTTGTGGGAGGGGAAAAAAAGGAGAGCTAGCCAGCTGGCATTGTTTAAAAAAGATTGAGATGAGGCTAAGGATATTTCCTTACTGTTCAAATGGTATCTATCTATCCTTCAGTCATCACACACACACACATGCACAAATGATAGCAAAAATAATAATACAATTCCCTTTACCAGTCTCTCCTATCCTTTGGTTGCCTCTATTCTGAGTCCTTAACAAATTATGTTCTCCTGGTTGGTGAGTATGCCATTTTTGTAGGAAAGATAATTGATTTCCTTTTCTGGTTTGTTTGATTCCCTCTCCTTTCAGCTTGTCATCAGCAAGTGGGAAAAGTATCTAGCAATCAAGGCATTGCAGCAGGAAGGAGCTTTGTCTGACTTCTTAGGTTGGTTTGTCTGCCTCCCCTCCACCATGCTATTTAGCTATCTCCCAAGTTAAAATAATATGAAATAAAGAAACCATAGAAACCTTTCAGGGCAAAAACAGCCCAGAGAAGAAGCAAGTAGAACATAATAGCTAGTTAGGTCCCTTACAACAACTGCTTTCTTACTTTAAGAGGAAGAGAGGAGGTGTTTGAAACTGACAAATACCAGGAGAGTAAACAAAAAAAGCAACAAAACCCCATTATTCTCTGGCTACAGCAGTGAAAAAGGTGAAATAGTAGTATCTTAAAGATATATATCATAATACTTTTAAAACAAATGGAGAAAAACCTACATATCCCTTTCCCAGATAAAACAAAGGAACTCCATTCTGCTTTGCTGGCGGTCTGGAGAAAAGGTAGATGAACTACAGAGGAAAAGGTAGATAATGGATATGAATTCAGAAAACCAAGCCACTACACTAAGCCAGGGATGGGAATCATGGAGTTGGTCCAACATTATGAAGAACTGCTCTATGATGTTTGGACTACAATTCTCACCAGTTGAAGCCAATAGAGTATCTAGCAAAAAACTGAGAACTGTAGCCCCATATAGGTCAATACACTAATCTGGTGCTCTCCAGAGATTTCAGACTACAATTCATATCCTTCCCAGCTAGCATGTCCATATGGTCTTGGAAGTGATGGAGTTGTAGACAAAAATATCTATTGCTAGATTGAAGAAGCCTAGGCTAAGATTCATTTTCTCTCAGCATGGCCAATTCCATCTGGTTCCCTGTATTAGACTGCCACAACAACAGTCCATCTCATCTTTGATCGGATGCTTGATCATTAGAAGTAGAGAAATCAAGGTGCTGATCTTTTGGGGGATGTTCTGTTTTCAAAGTACACATCACAATTCTGGTTCTGTTGGTGCTATGGCAGTTAATTTTTCAAAGAAAAAATATTTCATAGTTTATTCAGGTAGTAACATTTCAGCAACCCGAAGACCTTTCTGCTGGTCTATTATCCATTTATTTTATTTTTATTTATTTATTTATTTCGTCAAGCATGTATTAGATAACAGATATAAGTATAAACATATCTATGAATACATGAAATGGATACAAATAAAAGGGGATATTAGGACAGGGATGGTAGGCACGCTGCTGAGGTGGGTTCCTCCCGGTTCGGACCGGTTCTATAGAACCGGTAGTAACTTGGCGGCCTGGGTTGCTAGAACCGGCAGCGACCCAGGCCAGCCACACCCCTGAACCAGTTCTTTCGGCGGCGCCATAGGTGCCGCCATCTTGTTTTTTGCTTCTGCGCATGCGCAGAAGCGTTTTTAGCACTGCGCATGCGCAAAGCGCACCCGCGCGGCGCAACACTGAGCGAACCAGCAGCGAAGAAAACCAGAACCCACCCCTGGCACGCTGGTGCGCTTATGCACGCCCCTTAAAGACCTCTTAGGAATGGGGTGAGGTCGACAGTAGACAGTCTAAGGGTAAAGTTTTGGGGGTTTGGGGAAGAAACCACAGAGTCAGGTAGTGCATTCCAGGCATTAACGACTCTGTTACTGAAGTTGTGTTTTCTGCAATCAAGTTTGGCGCAGTTTAACCATAGGTTTGTATCTATTATGTGCTCGTGTATTGTTGTGGTTGAAGCTGAAGTATTCATTGACAGGTAGGACATTGTAGCAGATAATTTTTTGCACTACGCTTACATTTCCTATCACGCCCAAGATAAAAAAGATAAGAGTGCTTCAACTGGGGAAAAGATAATGACTTGTAAGTCAGCTTCTGCAAGTGGCAAGAATCCTTGCTATAAGGCATTGGCAGGGCAGGGCTGGACAGAGAGAAGCAAGAGATTTTCCAGCAGGCAGGACAAAACATGGCAAAACTACAGCATGGCAATACTGTAATTGTATTTAAAAAGTATGATAGCAATTCTGTAAGGGTTTGCTTTCCTGTCTATAGAGCCGAGGTGGCGCAGTGGTTAGAGTGCAGCACTGCAGGCTACTTCAGCTGACTGCTAGCTGCAGTTCGGCGGTTCAAATCTCACCGGCTCAAGGTTGACTCAGCCTTCCATCCTTCCGAGGTGGGTAAAATGAGGACGCAGATTGTTGGGGGCAATATGCTGACTCTGTGAACTGCTTAGAGAGGGCTGTAAAGCACTATAAAGCGGTATATAAGTCTAAGTGCTATTGCTATTTGAGAAATGGGGGAAATATATAGCAATAGCACTTAGACTTATATACCACTTCACAATGCTTTACAGCCCTCTCTAATGGTTTACAGGAGTCAGGAAATTGCCCCCAACAATCTGGCTCCTCATTTTACTGACCTCAGAAAGATGTGTGTGTGTGCATACCGGGGTGTATGTGGTGTGTGTGTGTGTGTATGTATGTATGTATGTATGTGTATGTGTGTGTGTGTGTGTGTATACACACACACACCCACCCACACCGGTATATATTCCCACACACACACTCAGATTGTTGGGGGCAATATGTGTGTGTGTGTGTATGTATGTGTACACACACACACACACACACACACACACACAGATTTAAATAGTCTTTGGTTTCTTAAGAACTAAGATCCTGCCTAGATTACATTAATTTAATTGTGTAATATTTTTTTTTCTTATAAATGCATATTTGTAGCTTCCTTCAAATATCCCTTGTATGTCCCTTATTCATTATTATACAAGTTCCTGTTTCACATTCAAGACAGACAAAAGGACGTCTTTCTTCACATTGTTCATAGTTAAAGTGAAAAATTCAGTATCACAGATGTGCTGATGGCCACTAATTTATGTGACTTTCAGAAATGATTAGATAAATTCATAGAAGATAAAATACTAGCTGTGACATCCACAATGTGCCTCTTAATGCTGGTTACTAGGTAACAATAGTGAGATGGCTCTTGTGTTGTTTGTGGATCTCCTATTAGAAAGCCAAAGTACTGTGTAGTTTACTGCAGACATAAAAAAAAAAAAAAATAGCCTCCCCCACTTTCAGTTCTCCTGAGCCAAAGCAGCTTCTAACTGAAGTCTGTTTTCAGGAAAATAGTACTAACTGCATTGTCTATGAAAAAAGGAGTATACAGGTAGGGCTCGGTTTACAACCATTCATTTACTGACTATTCAAAACTACAACAGCCCTAAAAAGTGATTTATGACCAATCCTTGCACTTATCATTGCAGCATCCTTGTGGACCCGTGATTGCGATTCAGACTCTTGGCAACTGGCATGTATTTACGATGATTGCAGCATCCTGCAGTCATGAGATCATCATTTGTGACTTTCTTAGCCAGCTTCTAACAAGCAAGTCTATGGGGGAAACTGAATTCGTTTCATGACCACATAATTTGCTGAATGAGCATGAAGTTTCACTTAACAACCACACCAAAAAAATGTCATAAAATTGGGCACAGTCACATAATGGCTCGCTTAACAACCATGTCATTAAGCGATGGAAGGTCTGATCCCAATTGGGGTCATAAATTGAGAACTACCTTTTTGATTAACCTTTCTGCACCCTATTAGTCTTATAACTTTTTGAACTATTGAAATTACTATAGGCATTTTTTTTCTTTTGGCTAGGAAATAAGAAATTTAAGAAGATGCTCCATTGGCGGCATGGCTTCCAAGCTGGGAATGACAGCCAACTGTAGCATAATGTTGGATAGTGCTCAGAAATACAGTGACAGCTCAGAAAACACCGGCTTCTTTAAACAAAGCTCTCAAAAGTGGAATTATTTATAGACCTTTGGCAGCAAGACTAGAAAAAAAAAGGTATTTTCCAAGGTCAATCACACAACTGTATGGAGAAAACCATTATTTCTTGGGTTCAAAAGATCTCACAAGATACAATGAATGGAATTCTACAATGTGGGTGGCAAGAGGAACAGAAGCATTATAGCTGAAAACTTTTGCAGGTCATTCCTAGAAGAACATAAAAATATGACTGCTCATGTAGGCTCATTCAGTCCAAACTTCTGTTCTAATTGTTGCAATTAGGAACTATTTATCTGATGTCTTACATATTTATTTATTTCTTCAATTTATATGCCACCTCTCTCACCTATAAGGAATTCTGAACTTTTTGCTTTTTAAAGGCAATCTTAATTGCTTTTACATTATAAATTGCATTTATAATGTATTGCAGATTAAGAAAAACAATTATAGCCATAAAAGTAGATGAAGAGAAAGCAATACCATCCATAGTATAAAATAAATTCTTGGTCAAAAACTGCCTGGACTAAAGAAAAATTCTCAGCTAGGCTTCAAGTAACCCAGATATATTCCAATAACGATGTTGTGGCCTAACAAAGATTTACATAATCCATAGAGTTATTGTATGCTTGATATTGGACAAGCAATTAGATTGCCAAGCAGTGTACCAGTCACAATGTATGGCTCTTTAGGGAAAGTAATGAATATCAAAAGTGATACAATTCACAACAATATTTCTTTATTTCTGTGATGCAGTTTCCCTGCCATAGGTTATTAATAAAAGGCTGCAGGACAGCTTACAAATATGAATATTGAACTGGTCCATATTCCAGCCTTACACGCTAAAAGAAATGACCCATATAAGTAAAAGGGCTGGGGGAAGTTTCAAAAATTAACTCACAACTATCCGGTGCTTCACAACTATTAGGTTTTAGAGGAAAACCAAAAATCATTAATATTAAAGAGAAAAAAATGTTTTAGTCCAGGACCTGAAGATCAATAGAGAAATTTTGGATCCCTGAAACAAACCCATCTAGGGGACTCTTGCCTAGAAGATTTCTCATTAAATTACCTATTAATATAAAATATAACTTTCTCAGCCACATTTGTAATTAAGACAAACTCTTAGTTACTTTCTGATTGGCAAATATTGGAGTTACATCTTTGAAATCTGGTTCACACAGTATGTCATGCAGTATATCACAGTACTCATCACTGCAAACCATGAGAAATTACTTGGATTTATTGTTTTTATCTATGTTTATTATTTTCGGTTTGAAAAATGGCCACCATTTTTGCAGTTAGAAACCACCGACACCAAATATAATTTCTGTTGAGAATGTGACTGTTAGTAGATTGCACTGATTCTCCCAGTCTACTAAATAGAAAGTGTTGTGAGAGGCAGATAGTTAAGAATTTCCTTTCTGTATCTCCTAATCTGCCTGCTTTTTAGGAGAGAGGGAATTCTAAAACTCAAAGAATTCTCTTTCTGATTGGCATATATACCAGTAATGGGTTTCACTTACCTTTGCTACCGGTTCGGAGATGTGCAATGCGCAGATCATCTGTGATGACGTCCGGGCGGGTGGTCGGAGCCTCCCACCACCGCCGCTACCAGTTCGCCCGAACCAGGGCGAACCGGTAGCAACCCACCACTGATATATACACACTTGCTTAGTTATCTCTTTGAAAAAATATAGGTAGCCAGAGTTAGGCTTGTGTCTATCCTTCATATATTTCCTGCAATAACTCTTATTTCTGTTAACATTATAAAGCTGTTTCAAAAGTTTTGCTGAGAATAGATCACTGCTCTCAGGAATACAAATTGCCTCCTCCAATAATTTCAAATTATGAAATGTTGCTTTAGATCTTTCTCAATAATAAATTTACAAATTTATAGAACAACAGATCCTCTGACATGCTGTCATTGTGATCTTTGTAAAGTTTCACAAAGACATCAAAATGTGCAAATTCATTACTAGTCCTTTCATTTGTCAGTCTTGTATGTACTAACAAGTTTGGCTGCAGATGAGCAGAGCTGGGAAGCATTTGTTCTAGAAGATTAAGGAATCCAAATTGGTCATGCAGCATTTCTGGCACTTAAGGACAGAAATAAGAGGATCAACAACTGGAATGTAACTTTCTGTGCAAAATTTCTCCCTGTGTGTCATACAGTCTGTTTTACCATATACTGGATTAGACATTAATGGGTTAGAGCCAGGTGAAGCAAGTTCAGCAATGTCCTACAATATTTCCCTTGTCTATGATCTTTTAAGAGTAGTTAAACTTTTCTCTTTAAATAGGCTTTTGGAGTTAATGCCTAGTTTTTACTATTTTTTTAACTGAACGAGTTCCATTTATGAATACTATGAGGTTGTTAGGTAGGTATGAGAGATATGTTATAGGATACTGCTTTTAACTTTGTGTTGTAAATCACAGAGAATCACATGATTGAGGCCATTCAAAAGAGAAAGACCAGAATGAAATATATAATACTGGAAGTACTATAAAGTAGTGTAACACTCATCAGCTGAATTTCAAATCAAAACTTTCTATTCCATATCCCTTGAAATTTAATCTTTCAGGCTAGGGTTTTCCCACCCAACAGAGAAATAATTAATTAGTATAGAGACTTTTCCCCATAATAATCTTCAATTGATCATAATTTTCATAATCTTACCTAGTAAAGATATTGCCTTTATGATTTTTTTTGGTATTTTTCAGCTGCCTATTATAACATTCTACATGCGGAAAACTAGAATTCAAATTGGAATCCAATTCTGGGGCTTACCTGATAATTTCACAGGGTTTAAATTAAATTCTGAATGAAAAGAACTGGGTTTTCTCTATCAAATTTGAGCTTATACCTGGAAAAATTCACAAATAGCCCAGAATAGAGAAATGATAGAGATACTGATGATTTGGAATAGCAAAAGGAGTTATGCATCTTGAAAGTATAATTTGAGGATAATCAGTATAGAAAATGAAAAAGTGTTGATAAAAATACTGCATAGTGTCTCAAAGGTTCATACAGCATTTTATAGCCTTCTTCTGCTTTAACAGACACCAATAAATAAGATTCCCCTTGAAAAATGTATACTTGTGACAATATTCTAGCACATCATCACGGAAAATGGAACTGTGGGTAATGAGGCTTTCAGTCTATGGGAATGAGGCTATGGGAATTGGTTTTTGGAGAATGGCCAGGAAGCAGAAAAACAAACAAACCACAGACAAACAGCAATAGAATAATAATAAAAAAGAAAAGGCAAGAATATTGTTCCCTGTCCACCTCAAATCTTCTGTTTTGCCATTCTATTTTACCCAAAAGGAGAGAGAAAAAGAGCAGCTTTGAATAGTATATGTATTTTAATTAAAATCAAATAATATGGAATGTAGCATAAATAAGCAGCTCCTTCACTTCACTGCTGGTGCTAGCTGCATCTCATCATCTGACCTTCTCTGTCCTACACAGCAAAAATCAAAATAAGAAAGTAGAGGACTACTGATCTTTCCCCCAAAGCCCAGAAAGTGCCAGTATTACTTTCTGATGACTCTACAGCTATAGTGGATATACTGTGTTTGCATAATGTCTGATGATAGTGCTTTCCCTGGTTTTGCTGTTTAAGTGTCCTCCAAAGAGTGATGCTATACTCCATAAGAAGTCAGTTCAAACACTTTGTTTGCAAAGGTGCTCTCAAGCTGAGAGGAGACTCCTGGGGTGATGAAGGATTCAGGAGATGTCCCTTTTTCTCTCTGGACTTTCCTGAATGAAAAGTCAAAATTTGTATGTGGCTTACTGTCTTCCAGATCTTCCTCGTTATAACATTAGAAGATCCCTACCTCCTGGCCATCATTTGAAAAAGCAGTAAAAATGGTGCTTTTCCAGATAGCTTTTCCAGATATCTTCAAGAGGAAGATAATAGGATTGGTCATGACAATGTATATACTTTACAAAGACTAAGTAGTTTTCCCCCCTCCCCTAATGCAATTGTCTTTTATTAATGGTTTTAATGTATTGTTTTTATTTATGATCCCAGTAAATCACTCAGATTTATTGGGATTGGTGAATTAGATGATTCCAGAAATTTAAATTATAAATAAATAAGTAGTAATTAGAGAATTTGTGGGTTGAAAAATCAGAGAAATTAGGTATCAATTTGTCCTGATGTACTATGAATTTATGTTTCTATTTTTATATTGCACACTCGTTTTGTTGTAAACTGTCTTAAGTCTTTAATATGAACAGCATAAAATCAGGTAAATCAAATAAATAATAAAGGCGAAGCTTTACGTAAACATTTGCCACTTTCCTCAGCAAAGCAATCCACTCTGTCCTTGCTTATTTTTACTATGGAGGAAGTAGCATGTGGGTAGATGAATGCCACACAAAGTCAGAAGGCTGGAGGTGGCTGGCTTTGCTTGGAAAATGTGGGGAAGAAGACCAGAAATGAGCTTTTGTGTATGTGCAAAATGGTAGATGGATTAGAACTATGTGATAAAATCATGTCACAAGACTGGATATGTGGATTCATTTACCATGGTTAATGAGTTTTAATGTTTGTTTATCAGCCACGGATACCCAGAATTGCAGATAACAAGTTTATAGATAATGAGGTCCACCTCTATTGTTAATTAGCAAAAAAGTCTAAAATATGATATCAAAAGCTCCATTTCCCAGTTGAAGAAGGCAGAGAAGAAAGATCATCATTTCTGTCTCACTGTTCATCAAATCAGGTCACACAACATTTTAGATTTCAGAAAGTCTCCCGGGGAATCAATTTAATTCTGTTACAAGATATTGTTACTATATTCAGGAGAGGGACTGGATTTTACATTTTAAAAAAACTTGCATTATCAAACTAGCAGAATACTGATGCTAGCAAGTGCTCTGAAGTCAGGCATTATTTGTTTATTTGTTTAATGCAATAAAGAATTTTTAGTTGATGGCAAAAACTCTGCCAACATTTGAAGTGCAACAGAATGCCATCACAGTTCTTTTAATAGAAGCCACAGATGCATTGCCAAAATGATAATTAAAATGGTTTAAGAAAAGACAAAGATTTTTAAAAGGCAAGTTATATACTTAGACTAATTTAAATAGCATTACAAAGCACCTCACAATAACAAGGAAGGTTATGAGTCAATTACCTAGGAATTTGTTTTTGCTCAGTTCATTGTCCAGGTACTGACTGAGGAAGAACAGTTACATGGTCCTGTTCTGCCTTCAAAAAAGCCTTCAATAGAGAAATATAGACCACCCAGAGACACTGAGAATTGGGTGGTACATAAATTTAATAAATTATTATTTTAAACACAAAACTGAAATCACAGCTGCCAGTTATTTAGCTATTGGTCTTCATACCAACACTATGAACATGGCAAGATGGCTGCCTAGAAACCACAGTATATCACAAGGCTACCAAGACTCCACACATTCTGAGTTGTTGCTATGGGTAGGGTAGAGTTGGGGATAGGGATATTGATAGAAGAAGTGTAAATGAATAGATCTAAAAGCAGGGGTGGACTGCTGGGGGTTCGCAGCGGTTCGGGAGAACCTCTAGCTAAGATTCTGTGCAGTTCAGAGAACCCCAAATCCCACTCCTGGCTGGCCCCGCCTGCCCCTCCCCTCCCAGGAGTCCCCATACGGCCTGTTTTGGATGCAGGTAAGTGCAGGGCGCGTGCGGAGACTCGAGGAGGGTGAAAAACGGGCCTACTGGAAGTTCAGGAAGGCCGGAAACGAGCCTGTTTCCGGCCTCCAGAGGGCCTCCAGAGCCTGGGGAGGCCGTTTTCGCCCTCCCAGAGGCTCGAGGAAAGCCTCTGGAGCCCGGGGAGAGCAAAAACACCCCCCCACCATGGTGCAGGAGGCAAACTAGGCCACGCCCACCCAGCAACTGGGCAGAGAACCCCTTGCTAAAATTTTTGAAGCCCACCCGTCTAAAAGTCATGGTTTTAATGCCTCAATAAAGTTTTACTGAATTTGAAAATCTTATAATATTTAATACTAAACAGTTGTTAGGCATAATTTATAAATTACTAATGAAATATGACTCACAATCTGAACAAGTCAAAGAATGTGTGATTAAACGGATGCAGAATATGGCCATAGAGATGCAACAGTGGGAATTTCTAGTTGGAAATAAATTTGAATTTAGTTCAGACACTATATTTACAGAGAATTAGTATAAGATGTTTTATTAGTATATCATTTGAGTTTACACTACTAAAATGAGTACAATAATTCTTTTTTTCCAAAAAATGTTGGAAATGTAACAAACAGGTTAGATTTTAGGGAGTTGGGCGGCATAGAAATGCAAATAAATAAATAAATAAATAAATAATTTTTTAAAAAAATATGTCATGCAGTGTGGTTAAAAAAAACCCTAACAATAGTACAAAATGATTCATTGTGGGCTAGAAGACATTCTGAAAGTTGTAATCCTAACTCAGGGGTTGGTTCCTCCCGGTTCGGACCGGAACTCCCAAACCGGTAGCGACCCGCTGGTGACATCACTGAAGTGGATCGGCCGGTGCTGGTCCGTGGGTGCTGCCATTTTTTTGTGTGAATTTTTTGCGAATTTTTTTACTGTTTGGAAGGTTTTTCCTGTTCTGCTGCTTGAAAAAGGGCCCTCCCACCCGCCCCCTGGTTTATACTGACCTTTATTCCTTCGCCCGAAGCACAGCTGATCAACTCCTCAGCTGTGTTTCGGGCTGATTGCAGCTACTGAGCATGTGCGTAAGCAAAATTGCGCGAGGAAATGTTGCGATGCGAACCAGTGGGGAAGGTAAGTGGAACCCACCCCTGTCCTAACTTGATATATTCTTACTAAATTTTACTAAGTCATCTCTCCCTTTGAAATACACTGAGTTGGCAGTCTATATGTCAATGGCTGCAAGGATTCTATTTGCCTTTTATTGGGAAAAGAATATTGATTCCCTCTTCAAAAGAAACGGAGATGAGCAACGCCCCCTAAAGTTGGCTACAAGTAGCAGAGTAAAATCAGCAGGGACTCCTTTACATTTCAAAAGAATAGCTAATTAAATTGTGGGAGTATGCCTTGATGTAGAATTTCATTCGAATTGGAAACAATTTTTGGACTACAGTTTTACACATGGAATGATACCATATAGAGTTCATAACTTAATATAATGCATATTTTATCATATTAGTCTTTTTTTAATGACTTGAACTGTGTTAACTAAACATTTTTAGGGGCATGTGAGTTTTAATTAGAAAGCAGATATGAAATATCTTATATTGTAATATCATGATGATGCATTAGAATATATGAGTTTTATAATATTTCAGATTTGTTGCTTATCCACCTGTATTTCACTATATTTACCTTTCTTTTATTATATCATCGATTGCTTATATTCTTTCAAAATATATAATAATAAAATTAAAAAATAAAAGGAAAAGTGAGAATTACATCTTAATGAAAACAAAGCACTGACTGCAATTGAACTTCCCATATATTAAAATGGTGATATGTTGTAAAATTTAAAGGAAAAAATAGGTTTCTGTCATTGGTAATAACAGGAGAGGGAAGCTTCCTCTTCTCCAAGAGGGGGAAGACATTACAGATGGAATGGCTGATCATTTAAACCAGTACATTAGGCATTCTGAAGGACCTTTGGAAGTATCCTTCGTCTTTATAGTATCATCTCAGTTGGAAATGCAGACATGAAAGTCTTATTATATGTGCTTCCACCAAGAAGGTTTTCCATGAAAAGCAGATTTTATGCCATTGAGGTATATTTTCAGATGTTTATCTAAAGCATGAAACATCTTGTTTATGATAAATTAATTGTGTCTAAATGTGACAAAGAAAAATATCCTAGTTGGAGGCTTCAATACCTTTTTATTTATGCTGCCTTCATTTTAGTTCCTCAAATCCAAACCCAATACGAGCTTCAGAGGTTTTGTTGGCATTTCAGTTCACCCCTGCCTATTTCCAGCAAGGCCAAAGACACAATATAAAAGTGGAAGTAACTTGATTTAAGCCAAGGATTCAGCACAAGTTCATATTCACCCCGTTGGATTAAAGATGTTAAGGAAAGACAGAGAACTGAAAGCTCTGCTTGCACAAGGGTGAACTGTAGAAGCAGGTTACCTCTGTTGAGTCAGTCAAGCAAATCCTATCTTTTCCACCCGAGTTTCATTTTCTACAGATTTACTTGTTCCTCAGAAATTCTCGAATTTGATCTAGAGCAGGGGTGTCAAACTCGATTTCATTGAGGGACGCATCAGGGTTGTGTTTGACCTCAGGGTGCGTGGGGGCACGGCCAGGGTGGACATGGCCAGCTCGATGTCACTTGTGTCGGGGGTGCCTGTGGTGGCCCGAGCACTCTGCCAGCAAAACTGGCTCCCAAGCTCCATTTTCGGTTGCGACGGCTTCCTGCAACCCTCTGCCAGCGAAACGGAGCTCAGGGGCAGCCGCCTGCGGCCCTCACGAGCTCCGTTTTCAGCTGCGATGGCCTCCTGCAACCCTCTGCCAGTGAAAACAACTTGTTGGGGCTATGCGCAGCCCTCGCGAGCTCCGTTTTTGACTGCAATAACCTCCTGCAACCCTCTGCCAGCAAAACGCGCCCCCCCCTGGCAGTGGCACCGCTGGCCAGTCCTTTACTGTTTCCAGTGCAGCTTCACGGGCCAGATCTAAGCACCCCACGGGCCGCATCTGGCCCGCAGGCCTTGAGTTTGACACCCCTGATCTAGACCATGTGATATAGGAAAGCACATGGTCTTATACAGTCTTATACATATACTGTATAAAAAGTATCTTGCTATATAATGTACCAGATTGAATCTTCCACTTGGTGTTCTCTGTCATTTTTTAAAATCAATACAGCAATTAGGAAAGCATAGAAAATTGTGACTTGTTCAACTTTGTTCGCTGCAGTATAATTTGCTTACACTTATTCATCTTAACTGCAGGTAGCCACCTATAGCTGAAGCTAATTGAAGCCTATGAGCATTATGTTTGGAAACTTACTGTAATTATTGTAATACATTTCTTCTCTATGTAACTCCACTCTTACTGATTACTTTAAAATAAAAAGAAGGGAAAATCCAGATTATTGTTTGAACACAAGAATTTACTGCCTCCTATCATTTTACTGAAAATACAACACAGCAAAGCTCAAGATCAACTCAATGCAGCACGTGGAGATAGATACTAGCTTGCATTTAAAAAATAGGTTAAACATCCTATCATTACAAATGATGATATCAAGAGTGATATTCAGATACAAAGGTAACTGAGCCTGACCCAGTGAAATTAACAGATTAGCTACATAGAAGGCTGTGGAGAACTTTACCATGATGATCTTTTCTGGTCTTTCTCCATCTAATGTTAATTCTAGGAGCTTTAGTCCCAACCACATTTGAGGCCATCAGGTTGGAAAAGGCAGGTCTGTTCCAGAAGTAACAATCTGGTGGATTCAGATAAAATGTTGGGAGCATGTCAGATATTCTCATAAAATAGCTACCACAAGAGGTACATGTTTATCACATCTTAGGTGATAAAATGATTCCTAATGTTCTCTTTACAAATAGTGAGTATATGCTCAAGATCATACTTTGGATACTGGTTGGCTTGTTCTGCTTTAGCTTGACTTAGAATTTGCACATGAGCAGTTTATGATCTGTTCTACAGTCAACCCCAGGCCACATATTTGTTGTTATAATTGAGCCCTTCCTCCTCCCTTGTACCAATAATCTAGTGTATTTAATTTTTCTCTGCCCCTTTCTGGTGATGTCCACACGTATAGATGTCTTTTTGGTTCTATGAACAATGCGTTAACAATGAAGAAGTTATTGGATTGGCAGAAACTGATAAATAATTTGCCTGTTAATTTCCAATTTTTAACTCCAAATACATATTCCTCCTTACAGTTTCGAATTTGGGGATTTCAATCTCCAGCCACAAGCAGCACGTCTCACCTGCATGTTCTGTCAATTTCAGATTGAACTTGGACAATAAATCACCAACCTTCTCTTCTTCTGCATCAGCAGTTGGAGCATGAAGTTGGATAACAATCTAACTGAAGGGTTGTCCATTAAATTTAATTGAAATTATTCTGTCACAGACTGCATCGGACCGAAGTATTATCTTTGCTATATTTTTCTTCCAAAAACAACTCCATTTCTTCTTTCTTTTCTGCGTCTTGAGTAGTAAAGAATATGATCATCTGACTGAAAGTGTCCAATTCCAGTTTGTCGTTGTGTTCATCTTTTTTATGTTCCAAATTCTCACTATAATTTTGATCTTCTTTTCTTGTACAGCAGCATCAGCATCTAGATGTCTGGAAAGGTTTAATTTAGTTGGATCATACACACCATTAGTGCTCCAAAAAATCCACAGCTCTTCCTCAGTAGCATGTTGAGTGCTATTTGACCTGAGGGGCCATCATCCAGCATTATACCATCAATCACTTTATCTTGTCTATCCAAGTGGCTTTCTTGGTAAATTACATGGGCGGTTTACTACTGCCTTCTCCACACAATATGAAATGATGCCTTTGCGCTTGACACTGAAGTAATCACCTGTCTCCAGCATCTTTCTATAACATTGCTGCCAAAATAGGAGTCTGCATGATTTAGCTGGACAGCTGGGATGACCTTCACACTTTGGGTGATCCTACTAAGAACTTTTACTCTTTTTGTATGCTCCTCACATTCTTTGTACATCACTCTCAGGAGCACCTTGCGCTACAGTGAGACAACATTCAGGGTGGGGGTGGAGGGTGAGAACAACAGCTCTTCAGTGTCCACCTATTCTTTGACTCTGCTGTCTCCTTGGTGTTGTTGTTTTTAATTCATTGAACTATAGAAAATTCTCATTTTCTCCTAGGAAACATAGCACCTGTCTGCAAGATTCAATGGTCTGATTTTGCAGTACAGAATAACACAATGCATTCCAGAGTTGAGTCAGTTTGTAGGACAATTTTAGAGAACAATTCCTATTGATTGCACATCTACTGATGGATTGGAGGAAATTGATTATCTGCATCCATTTCAATCATACTGCAGGTCAGGGTATAGTATGGTGACACCATTGATTGAGGAATTCTTGGTGCTCTCTGAGCTTGGTTGTTTTCTTGCAGATGTTTCATTACCCAAGAGAGCACCAAGGACTCTTCAATTCAACCCTGAGCTACAAATACTCTCCTTTATGGGCACCATTGATTGTACTTGTTGATTATCTTGAACCACAGTGGCGCAGTGGTTAGAGTGCAGTACTGCAGGCTACTTCTGCTGCCTGCCGGCTGACTGCAATTTGGCAGTTCAAATATCACCAGGCTTAAGGTTGACTCAGCCTTCCATTCTTCCGAGGTGGGTAAAATGAGGACCCAAATTGTTATGGAAAATATGCTGACCCCGTAAACCACTTAGAGAGGGCTGTAAAGCACTGTAAAGCAGTATATAAGTCTAAGTGCTATTGCTATTGCTATCTTTGGTAGAGTCAGGATGGGGATATCCACTCTCATGCTCCTTGATTTCTCAGCACTTTGGATACTATCTATCACAGTATCCCTCTGATCTGTCTATGGGGGTTGGCAGCAAGAAATACTGTATTTCAGAGATTCACTGTGTTTTTATTTTATTGTAATGGATATGGTTCATTTTTAGGCTGGGCTGTCTGTTTTGTTTTATGTTTTTAACTGTTTAAGTCCTTATTTAGATTTTGTAAGTCACCTAGCGTCAGCATGAGTGGTTGGTCATAACTTTTAGGCCAACAAATTCCTTGTGTGCAGGAAGGAATTTTTTTACAAAAAAAATCCACTTATTTGCTCATGTTGTTCACTTATTCTAGTGATTCTTTCTACATGATGAGATCAAAAAATGGAAAACATGGGGGTGGAGTAGGGAAGGAAGGTTGAAATTGATCTCCTGACAAGCTGAATGCTGAAAAAAAAATCAATTTATCATAAAAATTGCTGAAGGGTTAAGAAACTAACATTTTTTTTAAAGAAAAGAAAAGAGAATCATAATGCTGTCTGATTCAAGAGGGATTTCATATTTTCACAAGAAAACCTGGCCATTTCTAATAAAAAATAAAATTGTCTGCACACCAAATTTATGGTTGGTAGCTACAAATTCTTTCTGGAAATGTGCCTCATTTAATATTTATTTTATTTATTTTATTTATTTATTTTGTCAAGCATATATAAGATTACAGAAAAAGTATAAACATGATTGTGAATACATAAAATGTATAAACATGGTTATGAATACATGAGATGGTTACGAATACATGGGGACATTAGGACAGGGACGTTAGGCACGTTGGTGCGCTTATGCATGCCCCTTACAGACCTCTTAGGAATGGGGTGAGGGCAACGGTAGACAGTCTAAGATTAAAGTTTTTGGGGTTTGGGGAAGAAACCACAGAGTCTGGTAGTGTATTCCAGGCATTGACCACTCTGTTGCTGAAGTCGAATTTTTTGCAATCAAGTTTGGAGCGGTTTACCTTAAGTCGGTTTACGTTAAGTTTGTATCTATTGTGTGCTCGTGTATTGTTGTAGTTGAAGTTGAAGTAGTCATTGACAGGTAGGACATTGTAGCAGATAATTTTATGTGCTACACTTAGGTCAGATCGAAGGTGGCGTAGTTCTAAATTGTCTAAGCCCAAAATTTCAAGTCTGGTGGCATAAGGTATTCTGTTGCGAACAGAGGAGTGGAGGATTCTTCTCGTGAAATATCTTTGGACATTCTCAATTGTATTAATGTCCGATATGTAGTGCGGGTTCCAGACAGATGAGCTGTATTCGAGAATTGGTTATTTATTTTAATTAATTTTAATTAAGTAAAAAATATTTCTGCATGAAGACCACATAACTTAGTTTTCTAACTAAATGCATTTGGTTGTCCTGAGAAGGTGCTTCTAGGATTCGTTTTCTGTGTATTTTGGAGCTTGATTCATAAAATTAATAAATTGTTAATTAGTTCATTAAAGGCAACCTTCCAGTAATAGCATAAAAACACAAAAACCCAGTTCAAAGTGAATCGTCTAAGGTATGATAACTTGCTAAATAGGATAATAGGTTTCATTTACACTTAGATTATTTCTTCATTAGAAACTTTTAATGCCGCTGAGGCATGGCTTTTCCACAATCAATTGGAAACAGAATTATAAAAGAGGTTATAATAGAACACTAGCTTGGATTTAGTCTGGCACAAAATACTTCTGTTACATATTTAATGGGATGTTTTCTCTGACTTCTCCCTCGAATTTATTCTTATAAAATGAATATATCTCACAGCAAAATTTCTTTGGATAATAGATAAAACTTTAACATGCAATATGAAAAAATAATATTAAAACTAAAAATACAGTTAAAATCACGTAAGGATTTCCTTGCCAGAAACGATTCTGCCTCCTTCTCTACATCCCGTCTGTAGCTTAATGATTGATGTGTTTTGGGACTCTCAGTTGATGCAATAGTGCTCTCAGATTCTTCTGCCATAATTTCTGTCTCTTTGCTCAAGCAGTTAAACACGTGTCTCCTTTCATGCAAAGCTTGTTCAAAGGATGGATGATTTCTCTTCCCATTTATTTTCTTTGTGGCAGTGTGTACATTCATCTTGTCATTTGTGGATTCTAGGCAATTTAATGAAGTGCTCAGTAAAGTGGCCCAGGGACTGCTTATATTATCAAAACTATTCGGAACCCTTCCATTTTAAGGCAAGGTCATTTGATTTTTAGTAAAACATATCTCATTAAGAGATAGGCATGACTTCTGCTGCAGAAGAACGCACTCATTTGCACTTTTTAAAGATAGATTAATCAAGGTCCCCGGATTCAAACAGTCTCCTCTTATACTGAAATGTAATAATTGGAAAGCCTCAATGGATGGAGCATGTCAATACCTTGGTGCCGAGTTTAAAACTCACTGCATTTTGGTTGGTGGCAATGGAATTTGTTAATGTAAAGTTTATTGTATAAAACAACGTAAATTGTCCACTATGCTTGACTGGAGGAAAATATTCCAATATTCTTTTAATCAGATTATATTTTCTTCTCTAATTTGAATTTCCAGCCACCATTTTCCTCTGCTTTCTGCTGTTGCCCTCTTGATTCCCCCCCCCTGTTTAATCAGTCAATAGTTCCAGACACTGAGCTGTTTTTTTTTTGTCTTGTAACAAATAAAATAAGTATTTCCAATTATAATGACCATGGGTTGGGTCTATTATGTTAGTATTTGGATACAGGAATATTGGGGAGGGGGAATAGGTAATATTTGCCTTATCTAAGTCTGGCAAGAACACAGGGTTTTCATTATGAACAGGGATGTCGACTGGGGGGGGAGTCAGAAAGTCTTGATGGTGGCACAATTGAGCGGTTTTAAATATGTACTATATATGCAATCACACCCTGCTGATGAAAACCCAGACACGCTGGGCAGGCTATGTTGCAAGGATGCCAGACCATTGCATCCCTAAACAGCTCCTCTATGGTGAGCTGTCTCAAGGAAAGCAATCGCACGGGGGACAAAGGAAGCGATACAAAGACACGTTGAAAGCCTCCTTCAAGTCCCTGGATATCAACACCACCTCCTGGGAAACCCTGGCACAAAATCAATCAACATGGCGCACACTGATCCACCAAGGCTACCAGACATCTGAGGACAGAAGAACAACCATAGCACACTCTATTTGCAAAGCCAGAGCTGCAAATGCTGCAACAATGGTGCCCACACATGCCTGCCTGACATGTGGCAGACCGTTTCGTGCCCGTATAGGCCTTACCAGTCACCAGCGGACACATCGTGGACAGCCCACAACCTGACTTCCATTCAGTCCCAGCTGCTATATCAAGGTTTTCTGTACCACCACCTCTGAATGTGAACACTGAATAAAACTTACGTAGTGTATGTGGTTCGTGTAGCAAAAAGAAAACAATGGTTACTTTTTAAAAGGCAACCTTTTGTGGTTCAAGAAGACAGTTGCGCTGAGTAGGTAGAAAGCTCTGTTTATTAGATTAAAATGCAAATCTCATCTGAACAGCCACAGAAAAGAGCTTGACCAGCTGCCACAAAATTACTTTTCAGCTGAAAGCACAAAGTGCTTCTCCTATGTTCTGTGTTTGGAAACCTGGTTTATTAATATTAAAGCCACTTTTTACTGGAACTGAAGCCTTGCTAAATATAGCTTTCCTCTCCCTCAATATTGAGTTTGCAAAAGGTGATAAGAGGTAAAACGGAAACATGAGATTACTACAAATAGGGGAAATATTTAAAGCAGTTTGTTCTTCTAGTGACCTTTAAGCAAACTTCTTAGAGAATTTTTTCTCTCTGCAGAAATCCCCAAACGAAGCTGAATAATGTTCTTGGAGAAAAGAGTTTGTTGCAAGTAAAAAATATTTCTGCATGAAGACCACATAACTTAGTTTTCTAACTAAATGCATTCGGTTGTCCTGAGAAGGGGCTTCTAGGATTTGTTTTCTGTGTATTTTGGAGCTTCATTCATAAAACCACTGTTAGCATAAAGTCATACTTATAATTTAGTTGTTACATGACTGTATCTGTCAGTGGGGTCTTCCAGATATTCTGAAAGAACTATTGATGTGAGATAAGTTCCCAGCTGATCATATAATGGTAGTGCTTATGATTTCACACACTGGTTATATTCCTATGCTACCAGTACACATACTGATCAATAGAATTTCAAGGAAGAAAGTGATGTTTCAGAAACAGAACATATCTTTTCTTACACTTGAAGAAGAGGATCCCATTACAGAAGTGCTTCTTCTTCTACTGCCTAGAATCCCATCATAGGTTAGTTTAGTCCCATCATAGATTGGGTTAGGCTCAAATGCAAGAAGTAATATGCCAGAATTAGGTGATTTGAAGGAAATGGATGTAAGCACAGAAATTTATTCTGTGTGTACCTTTGTGTGACAGGAGAAAGTCATTGAAGTAGGTTATGCATCTTTCAAATATTTATTTGTCACATAAATGTATTTAAGACTGAGTTGCTATGTAAAGCTCATAAACACCAAATAAAAACCTTATCTTAGAGTAAGAATGCCTTACTTTAAATCAAGGATTAAAGAAAAAGACAAGAGAGAGGCCCTATCCTTTTCTTTCACAGAAGATAGCTTGAAAAAATAATTTAAAGACAGAGCAAATTAAAGGAATTGAATCATATATAAAAGATAGTGTCTACATTTCCAAGTTGAAATACTCTACCTCCTTTGGCTTAAGAGAGTGAATTAGAGGCTTGTCTCTCATTCTAGCAACAATTTTTAATATAATTAAGAGAGGACCTTTTTCTTAACTTCAATTATTTCTTCTAAGTTATTCTTTCTTAATAGGTAATCTGCACAGGTAATGTAATGGACTATCAGCACGGCATTTTTCTTCTCTTTTCTTCCTCACAGTTGGAACTAGTTGTTCTCTTTCTATTTTCTATCCTATTTCTTAGATAAGCTGTAATAACTTTTGACTTTCACAACCAAACTGGCCTATCTATTATGAATAGCAGACCCTTAATACCGCAAAAGCAGAGTCTACTGGTCCTATTTTTGTCTGTCAACATTTCAGTGAATAGATCACATGCGGTTTCAATATCTTACTAACTTTTTTTCTACTCAGGGTGAGGACACTAACAAAAGAAATGCTCTGGCTCATCCATTGTTGCTTTTCCTGTTCTGTGACAACTAAGTCTTCTTGAAAAAAAACAGAATAAGACACTTAGTTCCTGGTTGGCCAATGAACCTGATCAGCTGACAATTCTGTGTTCAATAATTAGCCAGAAGGCATAAGTGATTGGTAATTCTCTGTGGATTCCATAGACTTTCAAATATATAAAATGTGCATATTCAGTTTTTTGATGTCCAAATAAACATGTAAATAGCCCAGATGACTCTGATGTATCTATAATTGGATTCAGAAGGATTAGTGAGGGAAAGACAGATGAATATACTAATGTGTTGTATGTCAACTGTTTCATTCTTGGAACCCATAACACATGTTCCAGCTTGTTCTTCTGATGCATTGGACAGGAACAAAAGGAAACAAACCCATGTAGCTCAAAAGGGGGCTTCAGTCACCTTCAACAAAGCCTGGGTAAAGATAGCAGCAAGTTCATTTAAATTTCTGAAGAAATCTCAAGCAAAATTGTCATGACTCATCTGATTCCCCCATCATATTAGGAAATATAGATGTTATTTGGGTATTGTGATGCTGACTTTACTGGTAGAAAACAGTCGTGTAGATATCTGGGTCTTAAGCCATTTAGGGTTTTTTCTAGCACTCAGCCCAGAAGAGAAACCAATGAAGAAAACATAACATAAAAGGCAAACAATCCTGACCTTTGGCTCCATTCAAAAACTTTCAAGCTTCATTCGGCAACAAAAGAAATTTCTGAATCATTTTCAAAGTTACCACCATGTACTGGTATTTTATAATTTTATTTTTTATCAATAAAAGGCTCATCAACATTTTTTTCCCTAGGCAACATCATTTCAGATCCATATGAACTCTGGCATCAGATCCATAACTTAGACTATTAAGACGTATTGATTCCTATGTGGTATCATGATAGCATTTACAATCCTGGGGAAAATGTTCCAAAGAGAGACAAAAAAGGCAAAGGTGATGACCACCAAAGAAAGGGTTGAAGGGTACTCAGTGGACTTCTCCCATGTAATTGTAGGGATTGTCATTTGGAAAAACAAGATATAGATGACTGCAATCTTCCAATCAGTCAAACAACCAGTTGGCTCCTTTATTAGCAAGTTTGATTATGTATGTGATTATGCTTTCAGTCCCACAAAATGGGGGAGGGGACAGTATGTGGCCCATTCTCCAAGAGTTGTCACTGGGTTATAAGAATGCTGTGGTCAAAATACTGGCAGGAACAACCTGTGATTTTTGCTATTGCACCACTGAAATTCCATGTTTTGTGTGTTTTCTTAGCTTTTTAAAATTTTTCTGCCTTTTCTTAAGAATTAAAGAAAAGTTTTAGTATGCTTTCTGGACAAGCAGCCCATTAATCAGGTTCCAATAATTTAACTTCATGCTACAAGTGAAAAATTGTGAATGCAGAAGCCTTTCTGAGCTTGGAAAGAAAACTTAGAATTTTTCAACCTTCTCTTCATTATTTTTTCACACTGCTTGCAATGTAACATTAATATTACTCTTTGCAGAAATGTCAGCGCCCTCTCCCCTTGCTTCTTTTCTTTTATTAACAAGCAAAGTTCAGATATTCAATCCAGGGTTTGAAAAATATCACCACTTTAAAGAAGAGACAAACCTAAATACTATTTAATAAGAGAACAAGTGACAATAATTCTGCCGATTGTTAAAACAATCTAAACATTACAAAATCTGAATTTATGTTAAAGGGTTGTCAGAAAGCATCTGAGTGAATGTCAATACACTACATATACTTTGTACCTAGTAGGATGCATCCATATTATGTCAGTGTGCAGGCCAGTCTCTATACTAGAAACCCTAGCTCTCATAAAATAGTATGGACATGCTTTGAGTAAAACAAAGTTTTAGTCACTTTTGTGGCATATTGCTCCAAATGTGCTAGAACAGCCTGATATCATCCTTACAGTTATGCTGCATATGGCAGAGTGCAACTAAGGCTAATAATCTAATCTGCATTTTATCTTACTAAAAAACATAATGTAAAAAACTCAGTTGATCTAAATTATCTATTTTTAAAATTAGTATCCCACCTTTACTATTTTTATAAATAACTCAGGGCAGCAAACATACCTAATACTCCTTCCTCTTATTTTCCCCACAAGAAGAACCTTGTGAGGTGAGTTAGGCTGAGAGAGAGAGAGTGACTGGCCCAAAGTCTCCCAGGTGGGAGACGCAGGACAAGAACTCATGATCTTGTGGTTTCTAGCCTGATGCCTTAAGCACTAGACTAAACTGGTATAGTTCCATCTGATGCTTCCATCTGATGATGACCTACAAAAGATTGGAATGTAAGAAAAGGCACCTGAATTTCTTCAGGATTGCTTTCTCCACCCAGCTGCAACCTGACTGATTATATGTAAATAGAAATATTAAACATACTTAATATGTTTATTTATTAAACATATTAAATAAGTTTAATACATAAATAGTAAAGGACATGAATTAAAACATGAAATTAAAAATATTAAATTCAAAAAGAGTTAGATCTGAATTAGATAGTCTGATTTTATGAAGTTGAACTGAATGAATGGATCAATGAATGAATGAGTGAGTGAGTGAGTAAGTGAATGAATGAATGAATGAATGAATGAATGAATGAATGAATGAATGAATGAATGCAGGAAATGAATGTAGAGGTTTAATTATAATGAAAGAAGCTAAAATGGAAGTATGAATTGGTGTCATTTAGAGTTGATGCTTATAAAAGACTGGATATAGTTGCATATTAGGCTCTAATTTGTTATAATGGAGTAATCTGAGATGAATTTGTGGGAAAACTGTACAGCATTCTGAAAAAATATTTTGCCAGATGGTATGAATAGGTGCGTAGGAAGAAGATAAGAATATAGAAAAAGTGACTGAGCTGTTCAGAAACCCAAGAATGAATATTTTTTAAAAAATATTGCTTAGCAAAAGGTCTGTCAAATGCAGTTTGGAAAGAAATGGGCATGGAAGCAAAGGTATAAAGGGAAAGAACAGAGAGTGAATGTAGAAAGGCTAGAAGAAGAGAAAATATAATCCTATATGAAAACATATTTATTAATCTTTCAACAGAATGAGAGGGAGGTAGACATAAGGAAAGAGAATATGAAGCTGATCTCAATAGAGCATTCCCTACTGCATATGAATATGCTCTCCTCCCATCCTTGAGTTGGAAAGATATTATATTGACATAAATCTCTTCCCCCTACAGTCTATCTTTGTCATGTCTCAGAAATGAGACTAGGCAGGGTTGTTGTCTTCACACAACTTAATGTGAGGCAGTTTCAGAGCAACAACTGGTGGATTCCCTACTTCTTCTGATAGGACAATTGATAGTCCTATGAAATGATTTCCTAGATGCTGCCATATAGAGGTTGTTTTGGGTACTATTAAATGGAAGCAGCAAAGATCTCTCAGTGCTATTGTGTCTCTCAATCTTTCTTTCCTTTCTCTCTCCTGAAGCCAATTTCCATCCTCCCAAACTATTTGTGATTAGACAAAGAGCCTATCCAATCTCCCATCCCTCCATCCTACATTTGTTGTGTGCATGTGTCTCACTTTTCCTTTTCTTTAAGATTTCCCTAGCACACATTCACAAGCAGATGTTTCTCTCATGGCCAAAGCCAAAACAGCCATAGAGGGGCACTGTTCAGTGAGTAAACAGGGAGAAGCATTTCCTTAGCACATTTACTAGGTCAATTGGAGGTGAGCAAATCACAAACCCTGACTGAATCATTCTCAGACTTATCCTCAAAGTGCCCTGGATCAGGGGTCTCCAACCTTGGCAACTTTAAAACTTGTGGACTTCAATTCCCAGAATTCCTCAGCCAGCCCCCTGCCCTAGATCATCACAAATGAAAATGTAGACACCTTTTACATTTTTTTAAAAAAAAATTCCAGTACAGGTAGACTTCTCATTTCATCCTACTGAATTAGGATTTTAATTTATCACCGAATTTTGGGCATAGCTTATCTTCTGGGGAAAATAACTCTGAAATGCAATAGAAATGCAAACATGCAGATACAGATTCTTGGAGATTATATACTGTCTATTAGGTTAAGCAAAGGTGGCTAATGTGTCTCCCTCTGCAAGTTGCTTGTGTCTCCATTAACTTAATAAGATGAGAATGCATGCTTACATAGCTAGCTCTTTGCATATATATATATATTTATAATATAGATAGATAGATAGAGATATAGATAGATAGATAGATAGATAGATAGATAGATAGATAGATAGATAGATAGATAATAGATAGATAGATAGATAGA
>QLTV01012198.1:6363471-6374320 GCA_003457575.1 Thermophis baileyi | reverse complement strand
TAGATAGATAGATAGATAGATAGATAGATAGATAGATAGATAGATAGATAGATAGATAGATAGATATTATAAATAACTCAATGTGGTGAATACACACAATACTTCTTCCTCTTTCTTTTTCCCCACAATAACAACCCTGAGTTGAGCTGAGAGACACTGACTGGTCCAGAGTAACCCAGCTGGCTTTCATAGCTAAGAAATAATATTTGTATTTATATTTAGATAATATGAAAATAATAAATACATAAATAATAAAGGGAATCCTTTGAAACAGTCTTGGGAAAAGAAGGAGAGAATATGTCTGCACAGCCACTCTTTCTGATGAAAGAGAACAACCTTTCATTCTCCTCACTCTTTGTCTTGCATCACAATAGTCTACCTGTTGTTTACTGTAAAAAAAAATCAATGGCAACCTTTTGTTATGCAATCTGGCCAGGTGAGAGGGGAAAAATGAGTGTATAGAATGTGGCTCAGAGTTTTATAGCTGATGTTTGAAAGGGCAAGGGAGGCAAGGAGAGAAACAAAAATAGAAGAATGCTTTCCTGCCATAGTAGGGTGGTGGAAGGCAGGAATGAAAATGAGAAATTGCAAGGCTCTTTTTGGAACCTTTAAAAATGAACTACGAAATGAAATTACATGCCAAGGAAACTGAAGTAGAATGATGGAAGTGTGCACGGTGAGTGAGTGCCAAGGAAGGAAATATGGCATGAGAAAAACACTTCAGATTAGTGTTCTGAGAACTAATCAAGATGAGTCCAGGAGTGCGATATAAGATGCACAAAGACATTACCACATGGGAATATGGCAGGATTGTTTTAACAACCCTAACTTTTTCAGGATCAGATAAAACCATGCCACAGAAGTTTCTGTCACAGTTTATGAACTGCTTGGGGACTATATCATGTGGGTCACTTTCCAAACAAGGTCAATAACACACTACGGTTACTGTAAGCCTCTTGTGTGGAAATGGCTTCAACTTAATGGCTAGACAATCACCCACATTTTAAAAATTTATTATCTGCCTGATCAAGAATTGTACTGAAATATTTCTATCCCATTCTATTATCTTTGCCTTTAGAACAATTAAGCAACAGCCTTTAAAATAAACACACAAAAGCCCTGATTTTAAAAAAACTAAAATGTATTAAGGTGAATTCAGCATGAGCCAAACATTTGTGTACATTTGCCCATTGCCCATTCTTATTCTGTTCGAATAGAAATGAAGTTAATATCATCAGTACCAACAGAAGCTCAAGGAGGACAGTATCTCATCATGCAGACTCTATAGTCAAGAAAGTGCTCTTAAAGATTCTGCAGGATCCCCAATTCATAGCTATAGAGAAGGGCTTGAAAATATAGCACCTGAAATGCCACCACTAACACTAACCTTGATTCAGACATTAAGGAGCCCCTATGAGCTTTTTTTACAATTAGTACAATATGTGTTTCTCCACATATTCCAAAGCACTATCTAGCAGACTGTAGCTAACCTCAAAAAGGCTAAATAGAATCAAACCTGGTTATTACATAGGTGGGAGATTACTCAGAATTCCCAAGCTGTAAATTAGACTGGCAGCTGAAAACATCCTACAAGAAGGCAGTGACAAACCACTGCCATATGGCTGCTAACAGTATGGCATCATCAAAACTGAGCAACGTGGTATATGCAGTACAATGCAGTGAGACCTGTGCAGATCTGTACATTGGGAAAACAAAACAACCACTTCATAAATGCATGGCACAACATAGGAGAACAAACCCATCAGGACAAGATTCAGCAGTCCATCTGCATTTAAAAGACAGAGGCCACTCTTTTGAAGGCAGCAAAGTCCATTTTGGACAGAGAGGACTGCTGGTTTGAAAGAGGTGTCAAAGGGGCCATCTATGTCAAAAATGAAAAGCCCTCCCTCAACACAGGGGGAGGGATACAACATCATTTATCTCCAGTCTACAACACAGCCCTTTCAGCAGTTCCAAGAAGGCTCCACACCCATTTGCACTACTCAGGTGACCCTGAGGACACAGATAAACCTCCAGGTGGCCTCAATGACTCTCTAAAAGAATGCAAATGACCAGCTGTCTGCAAGGAATATAAATCCTTCCATTCCCCACCATCCAGTCAGAGCTAAAGAAGTTTCTTGTATGAGAAGCAAAATGTCTTCAAAGAAAAACAAGAAAGTCCAGTTGCCACTTGAAAAAAGCACCTTTGGGACAACCATGACCTGGATGACTGAGAATCTCCATAGACACTCTGTAGCCCATTTCCTGGCCAATAGATTGGACTGACTGGGGAATTTTAGGAGTTGAACTCCATACATCTTAAAGTTGCCAAGTTTGAAAAACACTGTTTTAGAGTCTCAGCTACAATGTTGAATTTATAGTCTATGGCAGCGGTTCTCAACCTGTGGGTCGCGACCCCTTTGGGGGTCGAACGACCATTTCACAGGGGTCGCTGCGCGCGTTAGCCCACCATTTTGGTGCCATCGTCACTGCAGGAGTGAAAAGGTCCCGGTTCAGCCATGCCTGCGGGTCGCCGGACAGCTGGTAGCCCGGATGCCGCCATTTGGGTTCTTCTACCCTCTGCGCATGCGCAGAATGCTTTGCGCATGCGCAGAGGGTAAAAGAACCCACATGGCGGCGTCCAGGTGAAGTCTCCCGCTTCCGATGCTATCAGCTGTCCGGCGACCCGCAGGCAAGCCCGAACCCGGAGCATTTCGCCCCGGCGGGGGGGATCACGGGGGGGTCACGGCATTAGAAAGGTTGAGAACCACTGGTCTATGGTATTTATCCATTGTAATTACAAACACAGATTTATATCACTTCATGGACATTGTTACTGAAAAGATTGACAATACTCTCCAAGAGTGCGAGTAACTTAAAGACAGCCACTATGTATTAAAATTCTTCTTGTTTTTAAAAGCACACCATGGCACTCCCATTTCACGATCGGCTCTTTGCAGAGCAAAGACAATTTATTCATGTGGCAATATCCATCTGTGACAGTTGGCAGGACAATGACATAGCCGTACGCTTTTCCTCCCCATCTTGATGTCCTTTCCAGCTTTTTTCTCCTTGTGCATTTCAGTTGGTATTATTACTCATATGCCCTGTGTTTGAAAACACCTCTATGGATCTCAGCATAAGAAGCATTTTATAGAACAGAAACAGCAGGCAATGAAAAATGGTTAATGTATCAGAATTATTGGAAAATCACCAAGGGAAATATAACATTAAAAGAGCAACTAATAGCAGAAGGATATACTTGTCAACAGTTTTCCTACTTATAGTTATCAGAAAGATTTAAAATGGATTAAAAAAGTTATGATATGGAACAAAATATAACAGAATTTCAATTGCAATTGTGTACCAGTGATAAACATGGAATTGCTAAATATATCAGCTTTTGCTGAAATTTGAAACAGGGAAAGAACAAATTAATGAATGTATTATAAAGTGGGCTAAGAATTTTGGTTATAATATGCAGATGGATCAATGGAAAATATGGTTTCAAAAGGTTGAAATTTACCTTATGTTATAATCTTAAAGATAATTTTTATGAAATGATGTATTGTTGGTGCATGACACCAGAAAAATTATTTAGAATGTATAAAGCATTTCAAATATATATTGGAAATGTAAACAACACGAAGTTTTGGATTCAAATACATACATCAATACAGAGTATTTTAAAGATTAATATTCAATTGAAGCCAGACCTTTTTTCTTTTAGGATTGGAGAATAAACAGTTAGAAAATAGCCATGCAAAATTATTTCATTATACGAGTACTGTGGTAAGATTACAATATGCACAAAGGTGGAAAAATTCAGCAATACCCACAATGCTTGGTGAAACTGACAGACCTTCCTGAGCTGGATAAACTTGACTTCTTTTATTAGAAAAATATCATTATTGACATTATCATGTTTTTAATGATTAGAAAGAATAGGTTATAAAAAGAAGAGTGTTATGATGTAATCTTAGAGAGAAAGAGAGGTATATAACAGAATGGCATAACAGAATACAGCATTAATGCATAAATATTATCTTGGATTACAGCATCTCATTTTCAAGGTTTTCCCAGTAACTAATACTGAGAGGCAAACAGTCTCTAACACTGGAAGCATTTATGACTAGTAGCCGCTGATAATCTTATCCTCTATGAAAATGGCTAATTCCATTTTAAGGTTGGGTCAATTGTAACAGTGTTCTCTACTGTTCAAGAACATGTGATGTGAAGAACCTACTTTGATGAGGAAAGGAGAAGTAAGTAATAATGGGAAAGCTAGATGCAAGGAATATTAAGAAGATTGGGTGGGGCTAATAATTCATCAGAAATGCAGATGCAATCAGCTTTTGCTCAGGAATTCCTCTGTATAAAGATACTGAACTCATTAAATCTCATGGTTCCTATATACTATTGGGCTTCTAAGAAGACTCCAGATATTCAATGAAGTAGAAAGGGGGCAAAGGAATAATAATAATTATAACAAAACTTTCAGCCACTCCAATCTTAAAAATGAACTCCATTGAATATTATCTCATTTCTATGGAGGAAAAATGGTCCCATGAATCATCTGTTGATTCTAGGGTTTGGGTACTGATTTAATACAAATTCTCAAGGCTATCTTGCTAGAGTAGAACTAGAAAAATTCTAGAAAGGCTGGAGACTCGGTGGCCTTCTAGTTTCTGTTGAACCCCTCCCAATATGTCACTATTGAGTACATAGGCTGGGTTAATGAGAAAGGTAGTCTAGCAATATCTAGATGATCACAGGTTCCACAACTTGATCATTCAGAGTTATTCCTTCTTGACGATTTGACTCATGAACTCCATATTATTTGTAGGATTGCAGCCCATCCTGGAATTTAACTCCACATTTAACAGTGTCCTGGTGTCCTTGATTCAGCTGTGTCTGGTGATTAATAAATTAAATTAAAAGCATTCAATTCTTCTTCTCACAGGAGGCCTATCTGCTTAAGTGTGGGCTCAATATTTTGACACTGATCTCTTGGTCAAGTGCCTCACCTCTTGTGCTCTAAGACTGAATTCCCTTGGAAGCTTGCCTTGCTATTATATTTCTGGCCACCTTCCCACATCTTTTGTTTTAATGCTTTGTCAGCTGCCTTCAGTGTGCTTCTCAAGATTTCTTGATGGAGGTGATGAGCCTACTCTGAGAATGCTACTGCTGGTGTTGCTTTCTGTTCATCTTGCCACCTTCTGCTAGCATCCTTCCTTCCTTTTACCTTCTAGCTGAAAAAGCCCAAGAAATTATCTCTTGAGGTCTTCCTGAAGATTTAATTGAAGCACAGGAAGCTAGGCAGGATTGAGAGCACTCAGAGGATGATTGTAAATAAAAGGGTATCCCTTGGCAACTTCTCATTAAATAAGTGCAAGAAAGATATCCTCCCCCTGTAAACATTTCACCAACTTTCTTTTTGGTCACATGAGAACTGGTAAGAAAAGCAAAGGAACAAATCACCAGACAATTTATTTCTGTAACGGTAATGTAGGCAGAAAATCCATAGCAGTGGGTCAAGAGATTATCAAAAAGATATTAGGCAAGAAAAGTATGGCTGGCAGTTTAAGAGTCTTCTGCATGAAACTGAATCTTCTACTTCACATTAATACAAACTACTTTCCCTTTTCTCCTCTGAGCAGCCTCAAAAGGCTTAGAGATGAGCAGTGCAAACTGAAAGAAGAACGAGTAAGGAAGAGAAGACTATCCAAAGCACCTGAAAGCAGGACAAGAAGTAATGGATGGAAAACAATCAAGGAAAGAACGAATCTAGACCTAAGGAGAAATTTCCTGACAGTGAGAACAATTCATCACTGACATTTTTAAAGAGATTGGACAGCCATTTGTCCAGAATAGTATAGGGTCTCTTGCCTGAGCAAGCGGTTGGACTAGAAGACCTCCATCGTCCCTTCCAACTCTGTTACTCTGTTATTTGCCTGATAACAGAGATCTACAACCTGAAAAAAATGGAAGGTATGCTCTAGAGCAGGGCTGTCAAATTTGCGATGATACATTGTTGTCATGTGACGTATCACAACTTTCCCCCCTTCGCTAAAATGGGTAGGCGTGGCCAGTGCGTGACACATCTGGCCCACAGGCTGCGAGTTTGACATCCCTGCTCTAGAGTCAACCCCTGAACTTTAATATTTTAAATTCTACCCTCAAATGTCTTCAATTCATGCTTTCCTTTGGAGTGGTAGTAGGACCTGGTCTCAAATAAAGAAGCCAAGTAAATGGGCTACCGTGTTAGTTATAAGGAGGAGACAGATGGCCACTGTCATTATTATTAGCAATAGCACTTAGACTTATATACCACTTCATAGTACTTTACAGCCCTCTCTAAGCAGTTTACAGAGTCAGCATATTGCCCCCAACAATCTGGGTCCTCATTTTACTGACCTCGGAAGGATGGAAGGCTGAGTCAACTTTGAGCCATTCAGAATCGAACTCTTGGCAGTGAGCAATGAGTTTAGCCTGCAATACTACATTCTAACCACTGCACCACCTCAGCTCTAATATATAATTTAATACAACTATATAAATATTTAAATAAATACGTACATTTTAATGTTGAATATTTAAAGTGACAGAAATTGACATTATTAAATAGTGGGAAGAAAATGTGTCTATGAATTATATATTATTCTATAATAGTATTATACAATTTCAGAAGAGGTTTAGAAAGGCAGTGCAAATGATTAAAGGGATGGTACCAGGGGTGAAATTTGGCTGGTTCGGATCGGATCGCGGGTACTGGTAGCAGCGATTTGAAGTGGTTCGCCGAACTGGTAAAAATCACCCCTGGTTGGCCACGCCCACCCTCGCCTGCTCGCCCGCTCGCTCGCGGCTCACCCCTTAAGGTACTTCAACCCCTGAGAGGGAGGGGGCCAGGGTGGATCATAAAGGGAGCAGCAGCTCCACTGTGAATGGAGGGAGAAAAGTTCGGCTTCTCTCTGCCACAGCATTCAACATTAAATGCTGCAGCAGAGAGAATCCAAACTTTTCTCCCTCCATTCACAGCAGAGCTGCTGCAGTCTGTCCCTTTAAGGTACTTCGACCCCCGGGAGGGAGGGGACCGGGGGGGACCATAAAGGGAGCAGCTCCATTGTGAAGGGAAGGAGAAAAGTTCGGCTTCTCTCTGCCACAGCATTCAACGTGGCTGCTTCTCTCCTCCTTCTTGGGCTCATACAAACAGAGCAAACATGAGAAGGAGACGAGAAGCAGCCAGGTTGAACGCTAGAAGACTTGGCTGAACTTTTCTGTCAGTTCTGTGGGCGTGGCTTGGTGGGGTGGTGCCACCCCACCTTGCCATGAGTGATGTCAAGTTGGCCACGCCCATGACACCCCCCACCAAGCCACGCCCACAGAACTGGTAGGGAAAAAATTTGAATGTCACCCCTGGATGGTACAATTTCCTATGAAAGTTAAATGCAGTAGTTGGGATTATTTTAGCTTGGAATAAGTAGAGATATTATAGAGGTATTGTGTAGTACAGAGAAACTGCCTAGGAAAATGTCTCTGCTGTTCAAAGTTCTTTCTCATTCTGACACTGTCTGGGGAATCCTGTGAGTTGCAAGTTCAGGTTGAGAATAACTGTACTAAAATCTTGGATCCTGGATCCTAGGAAACTAGTTGTTATGAGATTCAGGACAGGAAAAAGATAACCATCAATCTGCACAGGTTTAAAGGTAGAACAAAGCAGGCAGAGGCTATAACTCATGAGAACTATATTTGCAGAAGAACACAAGCAGAGACCTACTCCTCCATTTTCCATTGGATTGGCAAGCATTTTCAAGCTATTGCCAAGAAAAATGTTAATATAGTCCTTGTGGATCTCAAAAGCAGAAAGTTTTGTTCCGCATTGCACTTTCCAGATAAGCAAGGCATATGGTAGGGAGTCAGCTTCTCAATCTAGAGACAAAGAACTGGAGGCAGCAAAGAAAAACATTTTCCTCCCAGCGCAGAGGGAAGTGAGAAGAAACTAATTGCATTTCCAACTTGTAAGCAGCCAGAACTGCCAGCAGAATACACATAAAAACAATAAGATGCCTTCAGGAGAACACTGTTTTTCTTGTTTATGATTAGAGCTATTATTGTGTTCATGCTTTGCTTATGGTCTTCTGCAGTTATGCTTGGCCTTTATTCTGACCCAGCAGGGCTTTTCTCTATTTTTGCAAGTTCAGGAATTAGAGGTGTGTGCTGCGTGGAGGGGAGGGGGGAGAACATGCAAACGAGAAGGGTTCGTTTGCATGGAAAAATTCAGGAACTTTGGAAAGGTCAGAGTTTCAAAGAGCTGATAACTATAAGTGCTACATTGTCTTAAGGATCTATCATATTATTATCTGCCACAATCAACTGGATTTTTTGATAGTTTACAATAATTAAGAGCAAACAAAGACCAGGCACTCAACACTAAAACATTCATGCTAGGACTAAAATAAAGACTAGAAACCATGCCATAAAATACATTGAATTATCTTGGGCATTCTATCATTCCATATAAAATTGTCAAAATAAGTAAGCTGTTACAAGTTCTCAGAAGGCTAGAATATAAGAGGATACATTTTTTTCATTTACCTCCCCTCTATAGCAATTTTGGTCATTGAACTAAACTTGATTAGAAGTCTAGGAGAGATTAGGTTAAAAATGGCCACTCGGTGGAACTTCTTACTACTTAGAATGCACCTTAATCTTTCCTTATTAGCATAATTAGATTGCTGGCTACAATAATTGACTACATTTAAGCAATGAAAGGCAGGACAATTTATTCTTTTCAAATACATATGCCAGATAGATTGGGAGGACAAATGCAAGTGTTAAGCAAATTGCCAGGTAGCTATTTTCCCTGTGATATATAGTACTCAGTGGTGGGTTTCTACCGGTTCAGACCGGTTCGCTAGAACCGTTAGGGGAAATTTGGCCTGGGTCGCCGAACCGCTAGCTACCTCTGGCTGGCCATGCCCCCGAACCGGGTCGCTCAGTCGCTGCTCGCTCCCTTGCCCCACCCGCCCGGTTGCCGCTCTCGCCCCCGCCCAGTCCCCGTCTGCCCGCCCGCTCACCCCGCCCATTCACTCACTCCTCACCGCCTAAGCTGCCTTCCCAGTTCCCATGTGGTGCCTGCCCTGTGCCCCAACTGAGCTGCCTCCTCCTGCCTACAGGTAAGTTGCGGTTGTGCTAGGCCCCCCCCGCCCCATCCCCGGAGCTTGCTGCGGCCCCCTCACTGTCCCCACCAAACTCACGTGGCTGGCTAAGCCGCCAAGTCCCAGCGCGGCTCCATTCCAGGCCGCACTGCCTGCAGCCTAGCTTGCCGCGGGGCCCCCACTGTCCCCACCAGGCTCGCAACCTTACCTTCCTCCCACAGCTGGTGGCAGAGGGGAAGGCATGCCAGCGCCCACAAGGAACTGACGCTTGGAGTAGTTTTGGAGCTTGTTAAGGAGGAGGACTGCTCCTCGGCCCCAGCCATGTGTTTTCAAGCCTGGGCTATTGCAATAGCTTTTCACTCCAAGAAGCCCGGGCTTGAAAACACATGGCTGGGGCCGAGGAGCGGTCCTCCTCCTTAACAAGCTCCAAAACTGCTCCAAGCATCAGTTCCTCGTGGGCGCTGAAAGTACCGGCCTTCAACCTGGCTGTTTCTCTGTGTGCCTGGCTTTCCGGTCCCCAAAGCACTGTGCTACGAAAGACGCTCTCCCAGCAAGAGACGGGTGGAGAGAAGAAGTTGATCACATGGAGCATTGTTCTCCGGCGACTTGTTTTCTCTGCCCTGCTTTCTTGCTGGGAGAGCAAGAGAGTCTTCCTCAGCACAAAGCCTGTAAGTGTAAGTCCCATCCAGAAAGCCAGGCAGAGAGAAACAGGTTGAATCCTGTTTCTCTCTGGCGCAGCGCTTTCCGGACTTACCAGGACCCAAAGCGCAGTGCTGCAAAAGACTCTCTCTCTCTCCCAGCAACAGAGTGGAGGAGAGAAAACAGGTTGTCAGAGAACATGTGTAGGGCTCCATCATGTTCTCTCCAGGTCAGCGGCTGCTGCTTCTCCCCCCTGCTGCTTTTGCCTGGGAGAGAGAGTCTTTCGCAGCACAGCACTTTGTGTAAGTCCCATCCAGAAAGCCTGTACTTTCCCAGGGCTCTGAGGGCCACGCCCCCTGCCCGCCACTGCCTGGAGCTTCCCTTTCACCCGCTGCTGCCACCCCCCTGCTGGCCACCACCTGGATCTCCCCTTTTGCCCGCCGTCGCCTGGAGCTCCCCTTTCGCCCGCCGCTGCCACCCCCTACCCCTGCCACCCCCCGCCTGCACTTTCCCAGGGCTCCGAGGGCCACCCCCCTGCCCGCCACTGCCTGGAGCTCCCCTTTCACCTGCTGCTGCCACCCCCCCGCCGGCCACCACCTGGAGCTACCCTTTCACCCGCCGCCGCCACCCCCCGCCGGGCTAGCGTCTCTCGAAGCCACCGGGGTTGCAGAAGCGGCAGGGACGGGGGGTGGTCCGGTAAGCTTTGTGTGGCTGTGAAGCTTGCCCCCCTCTCTGCCAGGCTAGCATCTCCTGAAGCTGCCTGGAGCTCACCTTTCACCCACCGCCCCTGCCACTGCTGGCCAAAGCCGCGCAGGAAAACTCCCCAGGAGTTCCAGGATGCCCCGCCACCGCCGTTGATGCCAGCCACGGCAAAAGCCGCGCAGGAAAACTCCCCGGGAGTTCCGGGACACCCTGCTGCCACCGCTCTGGAAAAGAGAGAGAGAGACAAGAAAGAAAGAAAGAAGAGAGAGAGAGAGAGAGAGAGAGAGAGAGAGAGAGAGAGAGAGAGAGAGGAATGGAATGGAATGGAATGGAATGGAATGGAATGGAAT
>QLTV01012198.1:6340200-6350740 GCA_003457575.1 Thermophis baileyi | reverse complement strand
CTATTCTATTATTCTATTCTATTCTATTCTATTCTATTCTATTCTATTCTATTCTATTCTATTCTATTCTATTCTATTCTATTCTATTCTATTCTATTCTATTCTATTATCAGAAAAAGGCAATGGTAAAACCATTTCTATGCTGTTTCGATCCTAACTGGCTCAAGGTTGACTCAGCCTTCCATTCTTCTGAGGTTGGTAAGATGAGGACCCAGATTGTTGAGGGCAATACGTTTACTCTGTAAACCACTTAGAGAGGCTGTAAAGCACTATGAAACAGTATATAAGTCTAAGTGCTATTGCTATTACTACTTTGGACTAAGTCTTCCATTGATACCTTTCAAATTATTTTTACTGAAAGCTTACACCTTTCTCCTCCTCATCTGCATCCACCAGAATAAGCAGGAAGGATAAGAGCAAGAGGAGTCCTTTACCAGTCCTAGGCTGTCATGTGGATTGTGTAGTTCTGAATAGTAGGCTACATACAGAAGCTGGTGCACTGTATCGATTTTAATAGAGTTGGAACTTAGCCAGCTATTCTTAGAAGGTTTTGGGTGGTAAACGGAATAAAGTCTCTCACTTCTCTAACAGCTGATTCACAGGGCTTGGTCCACCCACCCATCACTATTTGTGTATGAGATGTGTGTGCATGTATGTGTACACTCACACACAAACATACCAGGGGTGTCAAACTTGTGTCATCACAGCGGCGTCACGTGACATATCAGGACTTTCCCCCCCTTTGCTAAACTGGGTGTGGGCGTGGCCAGTGCGTGAAGCCTGTGGCCCACGAGTTTGACAGCCCTGATATACACGAATACACACATACTGTATTTGTATTTGTGTCTTTGAGTCAGTACTGACTCCTGGCAACTGCCTGGACAATTTCTTGCAGTTTTCTTGGCAAAGCCTTTTAGAAGTGGTTTGTCATGGCCTCCTTTCTAGGGCTGAGAGAGACTGATTGACCCAAGGTCACCTAGCTGGGTGCCTAAGACAGGACTAGAACTCACAGTCTCCCAGTTTCTATCCTGGTGCCTTTAACCATTACACCAAACACATACACATATACACATACACACACTAAGGCAAGGGATGATGATGTAACAGTTCTTGGTCCATATATGAAGACAAGCTAGGAATCTACTAAAGAGAAACTGAGTCTTGGTATATTCTACCTTCCCATAGCACAGGAAGAGAAATGGGAAGAGAGGGGAGTTGAAACTTTGCACTGACTCCTTTCTGTTGAACGGCAATTTAAACTATTTGTGAATGTAATCAATGACTCTAAGATGTAGCTGATTTGAAAACATACACATACACATGTACATGCACATACATACACACACATAGATAAAAGGAATACAGCAATCCAAGCCAGGTGCTAGACTATGGGACCCCGCATACCACAAGAATTGCACACACCTTGACAAGCTGAGTTGATTAACTTTTGGTTTGGCTTCTTTTTTTTACAGGAAATGCTGCACAATATTTCTCCTGGAATTGTGGAGCAATGGATTTCCCTTTGGTAGGAACTCTTTCCTCCTTTTACCCCTCAGCTCCTCAGAGTTCCCACTCCTGAAATCAAGACCATTTGGGGCCATATCACTTCATCACTTGCCCTGTCCTTCCCCATTGTGAGGGTAAGTGTTAGTTTGAGAGGTAGCTTTCCTGCTTTCCTGGTCAGTGTCTCATTTCTCTTTCTACAAAAACAAATCCTTAGAGAAAAAGGATGATTTTGGGAGAGGGGGGCTGGGCCCTCTCTTTTTATCCTCCTCCAATGAGCAGCCAGCAGGAATACTAGCCAAGCAATGACCCCAGATGGGCAATGTGAGTGAACTAAGAGGGTTTGAGGGGCAAATATTTGCTGGGTAGAAGTGCCCTTGCATCAGCTCTGTGGCCCTTGAGCCTTGACTTTTTAAAAAAACTCTCATGGAAAATTTAGCCGAGCTAGGATTTAGAGCGGTGAAGACCTGGCTGTTCCAGCAGGCTTGGGGCCATTGATCTCGCCTCTGTAATTTGGCGAGATCTGGCCATGAAACGGTGTGTATGAGTTTTTAACTGTTTTTAAATGTTTTATTATGTTTTCTTTTAATAGTTTTTTATATCTTAACAAGTTTTTTATATTGTTGTAAGCCGCCCAGAGTCCCCTGGGAGTTGGACGGCATAGAAATACAATAAATAAATAAACAAATAAATAAATAAATAAATAAATAAACAAACAAACAAACAAACAAACAAACAAACAAATAAATAAATAAATAAATAAATAAATAAATAGAGACTTTAGGCTTTCTTTTATGATAACATAGGTCAAGGTTTGATACTACCTTACCCGTCTCTAATTAGCATTAGATCTTGTGCATAGGCTTAAAATGCTAAATTTCACTCTTCAAATGCACAACATAAAGCCAGTACACCATGTGTCCTTACAGCCCATCTATACAACATCTTCCAACAAAATGGTTACTTACATGAGTTTATCAAAAAATACTTGAGTACTACCTCACAATCAACACACATTATGAAAAGGAACACTACCATACATCAAAACATCAGAAACAAGCCATAGACTATTACAACCACATGGCATCACCATAGCACACAAACCAACTATATTTGAGCCAGTCGCGCTCTCTCAGCCCAACCCATGTCACAGGGTAGTCATGGGGAAAATTAGAAGGAGGAAGGAATATTAGGAATACTTCCATCCTTGAGTTATTTATAAAAATAATAAATGCAGAATATAAATAAAATTAAAAGAAAATATATTAAGTAAACCAGAATACCCAGTAGCTCAAAAAGAAAAAAGACAGCAGCCATCTACAACATAGAGTGTAAGGACTGTAACAACCACTGTGTAGGACAGGCAGGCAGAAGACTAGCAGAGTGCATCCTAACACCAAATAGCAGTCAGAAGACATGATGAAAACTCTTTAATTTCGCAACACATGATCATATGAAATCATAGTTTGAAGTGGAAACTATCCTAGACCAAGCTAAATCCAAAAATACTAGGGAATTCCTAGAAGCATTCAACAAATCAGCCATCAACTGGCACATAGAGTTAAATAACATTTACACATCATTCAAAAGAGAAAATAAAAAGCTAAGAAGGAAACAAAAACAGCAGCTAATACCCTAATAAACAGGGATTAATACCAGACAAAATATCAAACAAAAAACAATACCCTAATCAAGAAACTACAAGGAGAGAACTTGTAGTTTCTTGACTGGCAGAACAAGCTACTTTATATAAATAGGGAGAAACCCCTACTCACTACCACTGATGATGTTATCTAGTCAGGTAATGAAACATCTGCAAGCAAACAACCAAGCTCAGAAGGCACCAAATCCTCCATTTTTCAACCATTGCAGCAAATAGAATTCTAACTATTCTGGGGGAAAATTATTTTGCCATCTTGTTCCCCTGGGAATTCCAAATTCAGTTAAATGCCTGATATTACAGCACACCTCTTTGCTTACATGTTGGCTTTATCTGAGCTCACACATTAAGAAGGATTCGGTTAAAGACAAAAGTACATCACGGAGAAGCACTTCTGTATTGTTTGCCAGCAAAACAGCATGGCTGTATTGTTACAGCCTCGTGGCCAACAGGAATCAACTTGCGGGAATATATACCTTTTTTACTTTGCAGCAGATCTGTTAGCAAAATATAACAGCAATCATGTTCATATCTGTTAAATGCTAGGAAAGTACAAAGTATTGGGGCTTATTTTTAATTGTGCTAACAGCTCTGACTAAATGTTATGCTTCAACAGTTTCTCTCTTTTTGCAATATATTCCTCTAATTAAATATCTTTCATAAGAAAATGACCTTCCCAATGAACTACAATTCTTTGAGACTCATTATATTTGACTGGAATAAAAGACAATTCACACTGCCTTTAAATCCAACAATCAGAGAGATGCAAGAAGGTAATGGCACCTGTCTCTCACCATTTCCTCCTTCCTATGAGGTGTTTTTTTTTTTCAAATTAGGCCCATACACTTCATTTAACAATTGTTTTTCTGATCATTATTCTTTTATATTCTTTCCTACTTCTATGCCTAACCCAGTATCTCCTCTGTTACAGTTTTATTTAAAAGTAAATAAACATTTTGATCATCAGGAACAAGTAGGTATGTCTTTTGTTAAGAAAAGAACAGTAACTACTTATTACCTGATTCAAATCTGTCCTCACTGGCCTAGTAATTATACCATGTGGCAGTTTGCTCTTGTCATTTCTTACCCACTAGGATATAAGGATAAAAACCTGAATCTACCTCATCTCACTGAACATGATCTTGACAAGTGTGCAAGGAATGTATATATGGATGAGAATCTCTAGAAATGCTGTCAAGAGATGGGAAGTTGTCTCAGTTCAGCAGTGCAAGTTAATTTGGTAATTTGGCTCATATCTAAGACTGAATCGTATCTTGAGCTTTCTGAAAAGCTGATGCTTCCCCAGTGATTATAAGCAGGAGATCCACAGTCAGAAGTTGGGGGTGCTCATCACTGGAGGTTTTTAAGAAGAGATTAGACAGTCATTTGTCTGAAATGGTATAGGGTCTCTGTTTGAGCAGGGGGCTGGACTAGAAGAACTCCAAGGTCCTTTCCAGCTCTATTCTGATTGATATCTTTCCCTTTCCAACACTACCCTCCCCAACATGGAATCCTGCAGCTGGTGATTATGGGAACTGTAGTGATGCCAAGTTTGTGCGGAGAAGGCTGATGCAACATAACCTGGTAATGCATTCAACCCAATTTTATGCAGATTTTGGAGCTCATTATTCACTAGCCTTCAGATTAACTACCAATAATCTTTTGCTTAAAGGATATATACGGTAATTTTTAACATTCTTAAGAACTTATCTTAATAAAGCACCATTTGACTAACTTGTAAAGAAAAGAAATGGCATGATTAGCAGCATCATTTAATGTCAGTACCAGTTTAAACCCATAAGATAAAAAGAACGGTCACAAAGACAGAACAAGATTTTTTTTTAAAAAAAAAACATACTTTGGGGAAGAAAAGGAACAGGGGAATTTTCAGCACAGCTTCTTTATATTCTGCAACTCAGTCAGCAAAGATGTTCAATCCCCACTGAAATATCTCCTTTTATATGAAATTACTGAATTATCTCTTTAGTCTTTATCCCAAGTGAGGTTTGATTCTCACAAATAACAGATGGTGATAAACTGATTTGGGCTCACATCCTTCTGTTTGCAGCTCTGGGCTAGATGACGGAAAGCCCCATTGTCCAAAAAGTATCTTTGCAGACAGAATAGCAGCAAGCTGGGAAGAGAACTCAACAAAAACCTCTCTCAATAAAGGAGAATATTTGTAGCTCAGGGTTGAAATGAGGGGTCCTTGGTGCTCTCTGAGCTTTCTTGTTTTCTTGCAAATGTTTCATTACCTAACTAGGTAACATCATCAGTGCTAGTCTGATGTTGTTACCTAGTTAGGGTAATGAAATGTTTGCAAGAAAACAAGCAAGCTCAGAGAGCACCAAGGACCCCTCAAAAACCTCTCTCATCTCCCACATCTAATTTTTATACGAAGGGAATCTGTATCATGCAACAGGACATATTTTCAGTTTTAAAAAGCAATGTGAAATATTGCCATTTTTTACTTGATTATTTTGAAAATGACACACCCTCAAACATGACTTTACAATACCCTTATATAAATCCCCCCTCCTCTGCCAGAGGCTCAATAAATCAGTTCTGGGGTGCTTGTCTGCCTCTCTATAAAAACAGAGTGAAATTCAATATGGCCAAGGTATGATGATGGCAAAGGCAACACAGTCAGCTGATAGTTCAAACCCCCCCTTTATTGCTCCAACTTTCCCCCAAACGCTCCCACGTTTCTGGCAATTCCCGAGCAAAGTGATCACACACACACACACACCTCCAGCAGCCTCTGGCTGCAAGTAGTCCAGCACAACGCTGTGAGCACAACGGCTGCAAAGCAAGAAATCCAGCAGGGTAAAGGAATAAGTCAATGAGTCCAGGAAACAAAGGAACAAGGCAATTAATCCAGGAAGCAAGAAAGAAAGCAAGAAGTCCAGGAAACTTAAAACGTCGGCAACGGCACACAACACTCCATGAATTCAGCATTTGTTCCCGACAAATGCCCCTCCCCACAGCGTCTCCTTAAGTCTCAGTCCCCAGGTGTGCCTTGTGAAGAGGGGCGCTCTCCTCCCGAGTTGTTGGGTCACCTTGTGCTGTTCCTGCCTTCTCTCCACTCTCCGTGCTCGAGGATCAGGAGGGAGTGGTCCTTGCTCATCACCTGAGCTCTGTCTCTCATGTCCACTGCTTAGTCATCCTGGTCATCCTGCCCCTGTTCCTCCCTGCCTACAAGCCATCCCAATCCTGAAAGGCCCTGGCCTGACTCGGCCTGCTCCTCCCCATTTCCTCTGAAGCCAACGAAGCCGCCCCCTCGATCTCAGTTGGCTCCAGTTCCGGCTCATCTTCCTCCACAGATTCAGGCTCCAAAGAGGGCATGACACAAGGGTTCAGCTCGGTGGCTCTGCAAACTGACCAAAATATATATACAAGTAGTCCTCAACTTACAACCACAATTGAGACCAGAACCTCTGTTGCTAAACATTGGAGTTGTTAAGTGAGTTGTGCCTGATTTTAATGACCTTTTTTCTGCGGTGATTAAGCAAATCACTGCGGTTAAGTAAATTGTGCCGTTGTTCAGTGAATCCAGCTTCCCCTACTGACTTCGCTTATCAGAAGCTGGTTGGGAAGATCACAACTGGCAATCACATGACCCTGGTAAAGTGCAACTGTCATAAATATTTGTTGGTTTCCAGGGGCCCAAATTTTGAACACGTGACCATGGGTAGGCTGCAACGATTGTAAGTGAGAGGACTGGTCATAGGTCACCTTTTTCAGCATCATTATAACTTCAAATGGCCATAAAACAAATGGTTGTAAGTCAAGGATTACCTGTAATTGCACCACAACATGCCTCCTCTGTGATCTCTCCCTATTATTTCTCATTCTACCATGATTTATTAGCTTTCCCCTTCCCTTCATCTTCACTAAATTTAAATTCGCCATTCATGGTGGCAGGGACTTAACTTTTGTTCACTTCTATCAAGTAAAATGATGGATGATGCCATATAAATATTCACTATCTTTGCTGCTATCAATCAATGTGACTAGTGCTTTGGAGAGGGTGGGGGTTCGAGGTTGTACTATATTGTGAAATAGAAGACAATACTTCGGGTTGGTCATGAAAATTTATAGGTACAGGAAATTTTTCATCCATGGTTCCAATTAGCCAGCTATGTAGTAATCCAGGCAGATTTTGTTCTATGGTATGAGAAAACATAGGATATAGTAGACCATCTGATGTTATCCAGAAATATTTATATGGCAAGTCCATATACAGGTAGTCCTCAATTTACAACTATTTGATAGTGACTTTTCAACATTACAACGGCATTGAAAACAGTGACTTATGACCATTTTTCACACTTACAGCCAATGCAGCATTCCCATGGTCACATGATCAAAATTGGGACACTTGGCAGCTGGCATGCATTTATGACGGTTGCAGTTCCAGGGATTGTATGATCACTTTTTGTGACCTTCTGACAAGCAAAGTCAATGAGGAAGCCTGATTCACTTAACAACCGTGGTACTAACTTACAGTGATTCACTTAACAACTGTGGCAAGAAAGGTTGTAAAACAGGGCAAAATTTATCTAACAACCATCTTGCTTAGCAATGGAAATTTTGGGCTCAATTGTGGTCATAAATCAAGGACTACCTGTAACTATCAGTGTTTTAATTGTTAGGTTATTGTTGTTGGATACATCATCCCTGTCCACTGAATTGTTTCTTTCATGTTGCAGAATAGAGGAGGGATTACCTGCTTTCCATAAAAGAATTAGAACTGGAAGAACCAAAATTATTTGGGACTAGAGCCTGCCGGATGAGCCCCTATGTGGCCTGATCCTTTGTATGGATCACTGTCGGATTTGAGATCGTCTGACCCGGTTGAGCCCCTGTGTGGCCTGATCCTTTGTGGGGATCACCGATCCTTTGTGTGGATCACTGCCTGAACTTGCCGGATGAGCCCCTGTGTGGCCTGATCCTTTGTGGGGATCAATGCCTGAGCCTGTTCCGTGTTCAACCTGTTTCTGAATGTTTCAGAGTGTTTCCAGCATATTTCAACGTATTTTAGCCTGTTCCAGCCTGTTCCAGCCTGGAACCTGTTTCGGCGTGGCCTGATTCTACATGAGATCCTCTGTGGAGCTGATCCCCAGCAAATTGATTATATGATTGGTTTGATTGATTGATTGATTGATTATTTGATTGGTTAGGCACTATTAATTAATTAATTTAAATTAATCAATTAAGCATCAATTAATTATTTTAATTAATCATTTGACTGGTCAGGTAATATTAATTAATCACACATTGATTGATTAATTAATTTACTAGACATTAATTTATTATTGACATTGATTAATTAATTTTGTCTAACATTGACTGATCATTGACCATGCCATGCAAAAACTCCAAAAATTCCACCACCAAACACCCACAAATGAAAGATATCACTATCAACAATGACCCAAACGACTCCCATACATGCTATAAATGTAATGAATCGATCAGCGAATATGATGAATTCAAGAAATGCCGCATATGTGCCAAATATGCCCACCACACCTGCCTGAGAATAAACAAACATGTAGCAAATTTCCTACAAGAAACTCCTACATTTCCCTATCTATGCCCACCTTGTTTACCAAAACTGGATAACTTAATTGCCATGTCTGATAGGGTCCATAGCATAGAAACAACCATAAAGACACAGCAAACAACCATAGACTCCATAGAAAATTTTTTAGAAGCACATATACTAGCATGTTTAGAATCACGTTTTACATCTTTTGAAAAAAAAAATTACAGCGCAGAAAAATGAAAACTCAACATATCAAAATCCTATCCCAATTCAACAACCATTACCTCAACCACAACCACAACCACAAATATCTACCAACCAAACAAGCAACATCTCCTTATTCATCAAAGATACCATTGAGCACAAACAAAAACGTCAAAACACTATTTTATTTGGATTAGATGACACCAACGAACCTGATATCACAAAGGTTCGCAACATCAGCAGCAGCTATCATACACCAACCATCTCCCCTGATGAAATCATCGAAGTTTCCAGAGATGGCCCCGAGTTTAAGAACAGAGACGGCTCGGTGGCCCCACAATTCTGTAGAGTCGTTTGCAAAAATTAGTCCAGCAAACGCAAATTCATTTATACTATAAACTCCATTGCCAGATCCAACCCCAACCATAACAAACTTCGATCACAGCCTGATCTATCCATACTACAACGAGCCCACTCCCGTGAACTCCGCGCAGAACTCAAAAGACGCCAAGACCAAGGTGACACTGACTTATACATTGACTACTGCACCAACTGCATCAAAAGCAAGACCCGCAATCCATCCCCCAACATCCAACCCTCTATCATCCAAAACTAGGTACGCACACCCCTTACTTCCTCAATACCAACCACTACTAGCCTTAAATGCAAACTAATTAACACAAGAAGCATCGTAAACAAAATGCCCAAACTCCTCCTCTTATTAAATACTGTTACATTCAACATTATATATGTCTGTGAAACATGGTTAAATGCATCCCTCCCTGACTCCATTATCACAGTAAGAGACTATCATGTTTACCGCTCTGATCGCGACACCTGCAGAGGAGGTGGAGTAGCTATCTTCTATAAAAAGTCACTAAACCTAAAAAAAATGTTCAAGTTTCACGTTAACTCACTCTTCCTGAAACCATCGTCTGCGAACTGTCCTCAAATACCACACTTCGCTTCCTACTATGTTACAGAGCCCCTGATTACGACATCGCACATACGAACAAGTTAACTTCACTACTAACATGGGCAGCCTCCTGTCCACGTTAGTAGCCTCCTGTCCACGTGTCTTATCTTTCTTGGTGACCTCAATCTACCTCTTATTAATTGGACCCTAAATGAATGTACAACTGAACCCATCCATACAACCTTATACAATGCTGTTACTAATCTGGGACTAGATCAACTAGTAACTAACAACACTAGACTCATCAACTGCCTCGATCTCATCTTCTGCAACAGTATAAACTCAATTTATGGACTACAAATAAATGAACCCTTTTCCAACAGTAACCACAGCATGATTGACTTTTGTCTCAATATACGCCCTTACAAAAATCACCATAATGATGGTATACTCAATTACAACTTCAAAAAAGGCAACTATGATCTCATAGACACTGACCTATCATCTCTTGATTGGCAAATTCTATTCTCTGGCTGTAACACTGTCGAAGACCATTATAACATTTTCTTGCTAGAAGTCAAAAGAGTTATTAAACTATACATACTACTAATAACCACCTAAACCAGAAAAACAAATTACCCATATCAATAAGGAAGCTCCAATAAAAAAAAAATCTCAATGGCGAAAAAACAAAACAGGCGACATA
>QLTV01012198.1:6330166-6340171 GCA_003457575.1 Thermophis baileyi | reverse complement strand
ACCAAAAACCCCCAAAAAAAAGAAAAAACAACCACCCCAAACAAAAAAGGAACTCCAAACAAAAAAAAAAAAATCTCTTTGGAGAAAAAACAAAACTGGCTACATAGCCAACTTCAATAGCCGCTACAAAAACTTATGCCAACAAATAAAGACTGAATGCACCAATTATCACATCAAACAAGCGGAAAACCTCCTGCGCACGAAATCCAACCGTGCCTTCTACAATTTTGTAAACAACAAACTCAAAGACTCGAGATCCATCCCACCCCTAAAAGGACCTAACGGTAAAGACTGTAATGATGAAACCGTTAAAGCCAACCTTTTTAACACATTCTTCGGCTCAGTCTTTGTAAACAGCAATGGCTCATGCCCAATATTTCCTAGCTGTACCACAAATAATTACAACGATCTAATACGTATCGACTTTACAGAAGATAACATTGAAAAGGCACTACGCAGTCTAAAAGTATCTCTATCTATTGGACCCAACGGACTATGTGCCTACTTCTTAAAAAAGCTCTCCACTGCCATAGCAGAACCTCTAAGCACAATCTTTGAAAAATCTCTCAGGACCAGCTCCTTGCCTAACCTATGGTCACTAGCCACGGTCATCCCTATCTTCAAAAAGGAAGACCCCAGCTAGTTGAAAATTACAGACCAATCTCTTTATGTAGTGTCACCTGCAAAGTCATGGAATCAATCATTAACCAATCCATTACCCTCCACTTAGAGACAAACAACCTACTCTCTAACAAACAATTTGGTTTCAGAAAAAATTATCCTGTAATCTGCAACTCCTACACTGCAAAAACATATGGACTACACAACTCGATCAGGGCAAAGCAATAAATGCAATTTACATAGACTTCTGTAAAGCCTGATTCAGTAGTACATGACAAACTACTTCTAAAACTAAAATCTTATGGCATTTCCGGACCTTTGCATAACTGGATAGCTGCATTCCTGTCAAACAGGCAACAAGTGGTCAAAATAGGGAGCACCCTATCAAATCCTGCACCTGTTAACAGCAGTGTCCCCCAAAGCAGCGTTCTAGGACCAACACTCTTTATACTTTACATAAATGACCTTTGTGATCATATTATAAGCAACTGCGTTCTCTTTGCCGATGATGTAAAACTATTTAACACCACCCAAAATGCTGCTACCCTTTAAAAAGACCTTGACTTTGTGTCAGAATGGTCAAACAATTGGCAACTCCAAAACTCAACCAACAAATGCTCTGTCTTACACACTGGCAAAAAGAATCAGAACACCAAATACAAGCTGAGTGAACATGACCTCGTAGACAACCCTCACTCCGTCGAGGACCTTGGAGTACTCATATCTAAGGATCTAAGTGCCAAAGCCCACTGTAACAACATCGCCAAAAAGGCATTAAGAGTTGTAAACCTAATCTTGCGTAGCTTCTTCTCCGGTAATATTACACTACTAATCAGAGCATACAAAACATTTGCTAGACCAATTCTCGAATACAGCTCATCTGTCTGGAACCTGCATTGCATATCGAACATTAATACAATTGAACGTATCCAGAGATATTTCACAAGAAAAGTCCTCCACTCCTCTGCTCGCAACAGAATGCCTTATGCCACCAGACTTGAAGTTCTGGGCTTAGACAACTTAGAACTACGCCGCCTTCGATATGACCTAAGCGTAGTTCATAAAATTATCTGCTACAATGTCCTACCTGTCAATGACTACTTCAGCTTCAACCACAACAATACACGAGCACACAATAGATACAAACTTAAAGTTAACCGCTCCAAACTCGATTGCAGAAAATACAACTTCAGCAACAGAGTGGTCAATGCCTCGAATACACTACCCGACTCTGTGGTTTCATCCCCAAACCCCCAAAATTTTAACTTTAGACTGTCTACTGTTGACCTCACCCCATTCCTAAGAGGTCTGTGTGCATAAGTGCACCAGCATACCTACTGTCCCTGTCTTAATGTACCCTTTTATTTTTATTCGTATTCATTTCATGTATTCAAATCATGTTTATACTTTATTTTTTATTTATTTATTTATTTATTTATTTAATAAAATTTATATGCCGCCCAACTCCCGAAGGACTCTGGGCGGCTTACTTATATGTACTATCTAATACGTGTTTGACAAAATAAATAAATAAAATAAAAATAAATAAATATAGAGACATGGGCTGTTGCTTGAAGTGCGACACAGTGATTTGTTGTTTTTGAAACAATATTTGTAGGGTGGAGATCCCACTTCCTCATTCTATTCCATAAAATGGCAGTGACAAAAGAAGACTTGTATGCAAGACTCATGATGGCTGTCCCCTCAGCCATGAAGTCATTAATTGATCAGCAGATCCATGTTGCCTCAAAGTCAAGACTGCATTATTAGGTGGCACCCTCTTCATTTTCTTTGTATCCATTTTGTACAAAGAGAAATATCTGTGAAAGGAAGTGTCAGATCAATCTCTGCATCTTCAAAGAAGGCTAAAAAAAACTACTGCCAAAATGCAAGAAAAGAGCTGCCACTCAGAGCTGACCTTATTAGACTATATTAACCAATGGTATGACTTAATGTAAGGCAGCTTTCTACTGTATGTTGCTATGAAGACTGAAAAAAAGACCTCAACACAATAAACCCTCAATTTAATTTAATAGTTTAATGTTAGTTAAAGTGAGGGTTTACGTCTATGGGAGTAGCCTGTTTTTAGTGTTAAAATAGGGAAATCATGACTTTTCAAATGTAGTACATTTCTCATTAATCATAGAGAGCAAATTTGGTAGTCATTTGAGAGAATTGAACTGTGGTTCAACAACTTTTGGAGGTCTTTGTGTTTCCCACATCTATCTTAGGAGTTTAAGAAAGATTATTCTGATACACTATGAAAAAGTGATGATGAATGTGATACAAATCCATTTACATTTCACTAATGTTCAAGTTCCTGAGCACAGAAATTATATTTTCTTGCTCTTTTAGCATGACATAATCCATCAGATTTATTAACTCATCTCAGCTATTCTTGTGCAAGAGTGTGCTTGTATGAATAAAATATATCAAATTATGTCACTTGACAGCATTGCTATTCTCATTCATTAAAAGGAGAACTTTTCCAGGAAAATGGAGGACATAATGGAAACATATACAGTACATTTGAACCTGAATATTCAGTAACTGAAGCCTCATTATTAAGAAACCATTTGATTGCCATATTGGTCAAGAGGGTAGCCCGCATTATAATTAAAGTTAAATAATCAAATACTAATTCATTCATTATTATTATGAAAAATGAATTGAAATTGAAATTTTTTATTTGGGTTATGCTGGGCAACATTACTCCATGTAATTAACTTCATGTGTGGTTATTTCTGAAGTCCTTCATTCTGGCTGCTTCATCAACAGTAGAGACCGGAATGTCACCATTGGATCTGATGTCATTGAAATAACTGCTTGCAAAGTGAGTCTTAACATAAAGCTGCTTTGTCAGTCTTCGTTAACAAGAAAAAAAAACCTGATCACTTAACATATCTAGGGTCAAACATTGCCACATGCAGAGACTCACCTTGGAAAACTTTCCTGTGAAAGAACTTGTAGAAGTCCACAATACCAATAGCCATATACCTCTGTTTCAGAATAGCTTGTCTGAAGCTCCACTCCTCTATATGCAATTCTTTTGAAATGCTATCAATTTTAATAACAAATGGATTGGCAAAGTTTGATTTCAAGAGCTTTGAATTCTTTAAAACTCTTTAGGCAGATTATTAAGGATATGCATATTCTTTTCAGCACTGTGGTTCAGCCATTCCTAATGACTTTAGGTCTGAGAAATTAGCCAAGTTGCCAATTGAAAGTCTGAACGTGGTATATGCAGTACAATGCAGTGAGACAGGTGCAGATCTGTACATTGGGAAAACAAAACAACTACTTCATAAATGCATGGCACAACATAGGAGAACAAACCTATCAGGACAAGATTCAGCAGTCCATCTGCATTTAAAAGACAAAGGCCACTCTTTTGAAGACAGCAAAGTCCACATTTTGGACAGAGAGGACCGCTGATTTGAAAGAGGGGTCAGGTCAAAGAAGCCATCTATGTCAAAATTGAACATCCTTCTTTCAACAGAGGGGGAGGGATACGACATCAACTATCTCCAGTCTACAACACAGTCCTTTCAACAGTTCCAAGAAGGCTCCACATCCATTTGCACCACTCAGGTGACCTTGACAACACAGATAAACCTCCAGGTGGCCTTAACGACTTACTAAAAGAATGCAAATGACCAGCTGTCTGCAAGGAGTATAAATCCTTCCATTCCCCACCATCCAGTCAGAGCTGAAGAAGCTTCTTGGATGAGAAGCAAAATGTCTTCAAAGAAAAAATAAGAAAGTCCAGTTGACTCTTGAAAAAGAACCTTTGGGACAACCATGACCAGGATGACTGAGAATCTCCATAGACATTTTGCCAACTGAAAGTAATTGTGCCCACAAAGAAAGCTTAGTTTGACACTAGTTCTTTATAACTTGCATGAGTCAAATGCCTTAGGTGACCTTAAAAATCTAAAAAACATCAACGATAAATGGTGCCCTCCAGACATACTGAAGGGTGTTTTCATCAACTACATCTGGAAGTCTCCATATTAGGGAAGACATTGTCATTATTGCTATTATGATTGATCACAAAGTCAGCCAGATGTTTAGACTGGAGTTGACATTATTGTCTACCAATGAAGTCCTTTCTAAGGACCTAGGATAGGCAGATGTTGTTTGATGGTGTTAAAGGTATCGTCGCAAGAAGTAAGCTGTTTCAAGTAAAGCTGACTTTTGAAATTGATTGATGGTGATTTTGTCAATGCTGATGGTGTTCAAATGGTGCTCCAGTTGTTTTGGGATGGCATCCAAGGCACCTATTACTATTGGTACTATCTTTCTTTTCTATTTGTTCTATTTCTATTTGCAGGTTTTTGTATTTTCCCCCCCAGTTCTTTCTCTTCTATTCTGCTGTTTCCAGACAAGTATTGCCATGTCCACTACCCAGACATTTTTATCTTTCTTATTGATAATTGTTAAGTCTTGGGTATTATGTAGCACATACTTTTGTGTTTAAATTTTAAAGTCCCAGAGCACTTGAGCTTCTTCATTTTCTATTACTTTCCCGATTTTGTGGTCCCACCAGTTCCTGCTTGCAGATTTTCCAATGCACTATTGTTGCTACTTTGTCATGCTATTGTTTGTAATCAATCTGTATGATCTACTTGCAGCAGCTGACTAGGTGGTCTACTGTTTCTTCAGTTTCTTTGCAGAGGCAGCATATTCTGTTGCTGTCTTCTCAATTCTGGCTTTCTATATATTTTTCTTAAGGCTTAATCTTATCCAGCCAGAATTAACCCCTCTGTCTTTTTCTTCAATTTTCTTCCTCTTAGCCATCGCCATGGCTTGTTGTTATCTGCTTTTCTCGCTCTATTAACTTGTCCATACTTGGTATTATCCAACTGTAAAATGCCCAGATACTTGTAGGTTTCATCCCAAATGGCTTCTGGTGCCATTGAAATGCCATTACTGTTATACCTAAAGGGATATCTAAATTGGTAGCCTCTTCACCCAGACTTTTGCTAAGACTTCCTTGTGAAAGAAGTATGCAGCAATATTTTACTCAGGAAATAGTCTGTTCATTTTGCCAAGACAGGCAGCTTCTAGCTATAAGCATCCCATAGCTCAATCACTTTTTCTCTACCCACTCACCTTGTTCTCTCCCTCCTATTCATGTCACCTAAAGAATAAATGTCTCCAATGGGTTATATGCATTCAGAATGTTGCATAATATTTCCTCAAATTTCCTTGATTCTCTTGTTATCATTATTCACTGCACAACATGCAACTATCACTAATGTATGAATTCCTGTTTTCATATATGCTCATAACCTTCTAGATCAGTGGTTCTCAACCTTCCTAATGCCGCGACCCCCGCCCCGCTGCCGCGACCCCCTCCCCTCCCCGCACGCGATGAGGTGACAAAGGGGGCGTGGCACCAAAATGGCGGGCTAGCACGTGCTTAGGCGACCCCTGTGAAAGGGTCGTTTGACCCCCAAAGGGGTGGCGACCCACAGGTTGAGAACCGCTGTTCTAGATGATGCCAACTCATACTTTCTGACACACTTCTTCCTCATTCATTGTTACAGTAAAGTGACACCTTCACTTCCTTGCATATGTTCATTAACTCCACTCCTCTCCACAAAATCAGGTCTATTTTATTTTTTCCTTTCCCCTGTTTTCAATCCACCCCCTACTATCTATTCTGCTTTTTAAAATGCCATTCATAAATTCATCCTTTTTAGCATTTTCTTCTTTTACATCCCAAGCTGAAATCTTCCATGCATTGTGCCTGTCAACAGATGGGTCAATCATGCCTTTAGTTGGCTGAGGCTTTCATATTATGTTTTATTTAGTATGATAAAGAAAAAGTAGATTAGTTTAACAGTTTTGGATATATTTTTTTATAGACTTACATTTCTATTTTGCTGTTGTTTCCTTTGCTGGATATTCAGAAAGGATAGTATTTTGTTTTCTTCTTCCCTTGTGACTTTTATTTCCGTAAAGATATTGATAGTTTCAAATGTCTTTTCTTGTTGCTCCTTTTTTATTATGACAAGGGTATTATCTACATACAAGATCCATACTTTTGGTTGTATGTGTGAGAGTGCCATAGTTTCTGGTTGCTGCATTATTGTCTCTGCTATGAGTCTGGAAAGTGCTGATTTCATGGGTTTTCCTCTGATCTGTCAGTGTATTTATCTATCAAACTGAAAGTAGGTTGTGAGGTAGAGATTAATGAGATTCCTGATTCTGGATATTTTGATCTTAATATATTTGATTAGGTTGGATGCGTTGTGTAATACTGCTGCCCGTGGATTCTTTCATTAATTCTGGAGCTGTGGATGTGAAGAGTGTTGTGACAGTAATGAAACCATAATTTCATATCCATTTATAGTTCTTTGGTTTTCAGGTCGCACTGTACTGGAGAGTTGATAGAATACTCATTCCCCTGTTATAAGTTGTCCATGTTTTTTTAAATAAATTCTTTGGCTATGTTGTAAGTTGGAGTCTCTGGTAGTGATACACCTGGATGAAAAGGAATGTTGAGGCTTGTGTCCACTGCTTTTCATCTGCTAGTATCCTTCTTTTGTGATTTGATCTTTCTTGGGTTGTCTGCATCATTGAGGGTTCTCTGCATCAGGTTGTCCAGTTTCTGTATTGGGTTCTTGTTTACTGGAATGTACATTTGTTTGTCCTCCAGTAATTCTTTGGCTTTCAGTATTATTGTGTTCTGTCTGTAATAACCATGGATTGATATTTGTCTGCTGCAAACATGGTATTGGTTTGGTTCTTCTTTAGGTTTTCGACGGCTGCTGTGTTCTCTGCTTTGAGTTGGTTCTGTTTCTATGTTCATCTGGTCTAGGATATGATTGTCTTGCTTGTCTTTCCTGTGGTTTTAAATACTGCTTCCAAGTCTGCAAAGAATTCTAAATGATGTGCTAATGTTATAGTTGAGAAATTTCTGAAGGATAATCTGTTTTGCAGTGGATAGTAGGTGGCAGGACATGTTGACTGCCCATCCAGGTTCAGGTGCCTCTTTACTTCTAAGGTTTTGTTTTACATTTTCAACTTGTCTTAGAGATATAGTCTTCATGGTGGTTGTCAGCATTGTGTGTGTTCTATGTAACAGTCACTATACATAGGTCAGACAGGCAGGAGACTAGCAGAGTGCATTCATGAATACCAACTAGCAGTCAGAAGGCATGATGCAAAATTTTTAATATCACAATATATGGGCAGACTCAACACAATTTCAAATAGGGAAACTGTGAACATCCTAGACCAAGCCAAATCCAAAAATGCTAGGGAATTCCTGGAAGCCTGGCAATTAACCAAATTAAGCATCAATAGCCACATGGAAATAAATCAGATTTACACACCATTCAAAAGAGACGACAAAAACTTAAGAAGTATACAAAAAGACCAGAATACATCCTCTCCAGCAACCAACACTCAGAGATAAACAGGGATTAACACCAGACAAACAATCTAGCAAAAAACAATATCCTAATCAAGGAACTAACTCACCCCAAACAACATTGGCAGGGCAAGCTACTAAAATCCACACTCACTAGCATTGATGTTACCTAGATGGGTAATGAAATGTCTGCAAGGAAACAACCATGCTCAATAAGTACCAAGTACTCCACAACTAAACATCCTTTTCCCATCTGACCCAGAGGCAAATAGTTAGCAGCCCAAAGACAAATCAAATCAAGTTCCATATTCAAAATGTTTTCAGTCCTATAGGGAATAATAACTCTGAGTCCAGATATTGTTTCTATTCCAATGGGTACTGGAAATTCAACTATTAATGGGTGCTTGAGGAGAAGCTTATTCCTCTGTGGCACATGGCTTCTTGCTTCTCTCTATCACCCAGAAATTTGGCTTTGATCTCCCCAATGAATACATCTCTTACTTTCTATATAGGCAGAAAAGAATTGGGGGGATTGACCCTGTAATCTGACAAAGTTCTCTGTTTATGTTGATGCTATATTCCTGTCATTTAGACTGGTTGGCTATGAAGTCAGGCTAGAAACCTACCCTTAAAATTAGGTATGTTCTACTGTCACAATGTGGAAATTCAGGGGTCCAATATATTACAACTTTTTTTGCTTCCTTATGCAAGAAGGATCACGGGAAATTTAATATTTGATATACTTAAAAATATCTGCGGAGATAGCTAAATGTTCACCACTATTGCATAGCTAAACATCTCAACAAAGCAAGTCAATTGATACAAGAACAAGCCTCTGGGAAGAAGTAATTTTCAGGGTTAGTACCAGGGGTGAAATCCAGCAGGTTCTGACAGGTTCTGGAGAACCAGTAGTGGAAATTTTGAGTAGTTCGGAGTACCGGCAAATACCACCTCTGGCTGGCCCCAGAGTGGGGTGGGAATGGGGATTTTGCAGTATCCTTCCCCTGGAGTGGGGTGGGAATGTAGATTTTGCAGTATCCTTCCCCTGCCACACCCACCAAGCCACTCCCACCAAGCCATACCACACCCACCAAGTCACGCCCACAGAACCGGTAGTAAAAAAAATTGGATTTCACCACTGGTTAGTACTCTATTTTTTATATCTAAACAGCTAGTGCAATATGTCTTCTTTCCATCTGAAAAGCTTATAAGGTGAAACAGGAAGCAAAGGTGAGAGTCAGCTTGAGATCTCTGCTTTTAGAGCATCTTCTGGCTCTGCCATTAATGCTATGGGATCAAGGCTGGGAAAATAGCAGCCAAAAGGCACCCTCATTCTGATCATACCAAACAGTCTGTAATGATAGCACTTGATAGGTGCTTTTTCTGTTGCTATGGTTCTTTGCTATCAAAACAGGATTCTGAATTTCAATTGCTCATTTTCAGCAACATTTAGCATAATCCATCTTCTTAGTTTCCCCAGCCATTCTAATGTTTTAAGGTAATGGGTTCTTTAGGTTAGGAGATAATGTAATACAGTCCTGAAAACTAGGACAAAAAGAAGGGAATCATAAAGTTGCCACATTCTTAAGTTGGTGCTAAAATAAAATAATAAACAATAATATTTCATCTCTATCCTGGGGGACCCAAATATGCTGTGTCTGCCCTTTTGTGGTGCCTGGAGATTGTGAGGGGGGGGGTGTTGGATGGGGGACAACAGGCTTCAGTTCAATCCTGGTGAATCTGAGTGGATGGTAAGTCCCTGAGGCTTCGGGATCTGGGATTTCAACATCTTTAGTTCTAGATGGAGTTGCACTGCCCTAAAAAGACTCAAAGCACAATTGGGGGTTCTCCTACACTCACAACCCCTGCTCAAAGAGCAGATGGCAGTTGTGGTAAGGAGAGCTTCTCTTCTCTTCTCTTCTCTTCTCTTCTCTTCTCTTCTCTTCTCCTCTCCTCTCCTCTCCTCTCCTCTCCTCTCCTCTCCTCTCCCCTCCCCTCCA
>QLTV01012198.1:6291612-6330061 GCA_003457575.1 Thermophis baileyi | reverse complement strand
CCTATCCTATCCTATCCTATCCTATCCTATCCTATCCTATCCTATCCTATCCTATCCTATCCTATCCTATCCTATCCGTTTATGATGACCTATTGTAAGATATAAGGATAGGTATATACCTAATAAAATTCTTTGGAATGCTAGTATATTTTTGTTTATTGCTGGAACTGGTGCAATATATATGAACATGACAAGAAAGTAGTATTATACTCCATCAGGTTGAACTGGAAAGTAATTTTAGACTCAAAAACACTGCTTCAACTATATAGTTTATCAGAGATTTTGATCATACCATAGAAGGATAGGGGAGTTTTGAAGGCCAAAACTTGCCAGTCACTCATATCATTAAAGAGTTATTTAACATCATAGCTAAACATAGTCACTGTTGCAAGCAAAGTTGGGAAAATAGAAAGAAATCATAATCATTTAGAAAAATTAGGTGCCTAATAGGCTAATGTACTCATATGTAGGATTGCCTGTGGGAGACAAGTAGAAGAGCTGCAGACTAACAATGGTCTGGAAATGGCAGATAAATGGCAGCTGAGTCTGCAAAAGGAATGTGGGTGTGGCAAATATCTCAGAAGGGACCCTCCATAGAGTCTTGGACTACAAAGGTGAGGAGGGAGAGATGTACTTTCAGAAGTGCAAGATTCTGTTAATATAATTTTATAATAAAGTTCTTGCCTGGATTACTGTGTAAGGTTGACATCAGTCTTGCAAGTCTTATCATTACAGCTACAGGAGTTTCTTCAATGGACTAATTCCACAGATATTTATTTTCCCTGAAGCATCTTCAAATGATCAAGAGATCATTACTAAATCACTCATTTCCTTATGGAATAGAGTGTATTCATTCAAGTACCTGTACATGCTGGAACATTGCTAATCTGACACAGTGGCTAAAACTGAATTTTAAAATTCCTAGTTTGAAATTCAATGAATTGCCTTAGACAAACCACTGTAGCTCAGCTTATTTTCATTTTGCAGTACAAGATATGCAACACAGATCTTTCTTCCAGAGCTATTGTTAAGTATAAATTTGTATGTATATAGTAATTCTCCATACTGAAATGTTTTCATTGTGTACAACTAATAACTGAAATGTAGAATAATTATAATTAAGAGTTCAATCCATTTTTAGCTATGCTTGGATTGAATCTGTTGAAATACATTGGGTTTAAGTTTATTCTATTTATTCTATTTATGTGGCCATCTATCTCATACAAGTGACTCTGGGCACCAAATAGAAATAAAAACATCAATACTATAATACATAACAATTCCCAACAAAAGCAGAAATAAATAAAACAGTCACAAAGAAATTGAGCTCAATAAGCTTCGATAACACATCCCTAGTTTTATAGTCTATTTTGGGCGGCGGTGCTTTCAACTCAAACTCAATTCCAATGTAAACACGATAACAATCCCTTTCTAATTAGAAAGACAAAATATTTTAGATACTCAAAATCTGATATATATAAATACTATTTCATTATTTTCCTGACATCTTTAACTCAGAGGCAATCATATTTCAGAGATGTTCCTTTTAATAAGGAAAAAAATGTGAACACGTCTGGCAGCCCATGCTCATAGTTCCTCAGACCTTGCTGGAACTGTGGTTGCTTCAAGAATGGATGATTTTTCACTAAATTAATATACTTCAATGTTAGTATGCTCTTATTTATTTATGTATTTATTCAACTTGGACATGCCGGACTCCTACTGACACTGGAAAGCTCACAGCATAAACACAAACAACGATATATTGTTAGATAAAATTAAACAATGATGATGACAAATCCAGCCAACAGCAACATGCACCCAGCAAGAGGTTCCAACCTTCCTAGCCTAAAGCCAGAGCTTCAAGGCCTTGCAGATCACCAACAGGGTGGAAGGCATCCAGATTTCAGGGGGAACCTCATTTCAGAGGGCGGGCACTGGGATAGAAAGAGCATGCTTATGGGGTCTTGATTGGTGGCACTGCTTGGTCGAAGAAACCCGGAATGTGCCAACCCTGTCAGATGAACAGGTCAGGCTGACACCACAAGAGATAGGCAGTCCCTATGCCATGTAGAGCATTATAGGTCTTAACGAGCACCTTGAGTTGCATTTCAAAGCAAACAGATAACTGGAGCAGCTTAAGAAGCAGGTGCATGACATGGACATATTGAGGCATGACCATTATTGCCTCAATTATATATTATCATATAATCACTGTACATAAAAGGTGTGCAGATGCTAGCTCAGGGTTCACAGCTAGAGCACTAGGATGGTTTGCAGTTGATCAACAAGAATTGCTGATGCTCAGCTATGAAATCCCTGCTGGTAAATAATTTTCACATTCAACAGAACAACTGCATGCAGAAACTGGGAACTAATCCCAGGAGTGATATTGGACTTGGTCTTGTTAGAAGAATGATGAAATTATTCGGCTATAACTCTGCTTTTCCTTTCTGGTTAGTCATTTTAGCTGCTGTAGCTGGCAAGAAAAGACAAGCAGGGTCAGCATACCTGAGCCCTCCGTGGAATAATAATAGACCAGGATTGTCTTGACTTTTTCCTTGCTTGTTCTGTGCAAATCTGGCTGCATGCTTGGTAAGTAAGAATTCACATTTCATTTGATTATAAGAATTAATCTTTCTTTATAGTTCAGTAATATCTAGAGAGACCATTTATTGCCCATCCCTAATTTATGCAAATTCCTTGGAGATTAGAAGCTTGCCTTGGGAGAAATGCAGTAATGAAGGACCACTATACTGTAGAAAGAAGCTGTAGGACAGAACCTGCTTTCTACAAAGAAGCTCCCAGATGTTATTCCTACCAGGCCCTGTTTGGAGGGAACATAGGTGGCACGGCTCAGAATAACCATGGGAGAATTCTAGTAGGGAAAGGAAACAGTACTGAAGTAGAAAGATCATTGATTTACTAAGGTATTATATGCTTACATCATCAAAGACTATTTCACAATCTATGACAATAAATGCAGTTTGTTTAATTTCCCCCCACTAAAATGAATATTCCTGACTGTTAAAAATGTGCCATGTGATTCTTGACGTAGTTGGTCAATCAACCCATAGGCAGCTTCCTCATTTGTATTAAATTGCGAAGAATCATTGTCAGAAATAACAAAGCGAACATGGAACTAATTTTAACTATTCATTTGCATCTCCCTACAAGTCAGCCATGTACAGGGAGAAAATAATAAATAAATTCTGGTTGTCCAGTGAAGCCAAATACTTCCTCCACCCAAAAGTAGGTTATGATCTTCCTCCAGTTTCCAATACTGTACATATTGTGTGCGTTTGTCTGCTTATCTGCCAAAATATTTGAACAGTTACTATAAAGAGATAGCTGCAATTGTGCCAAGCCACCATTCCTTTTTTTATACTGAAAAGCCTTAGGTTAGGTGGAAAGACAGCATGAAAGCAAATTTGTAACCAGGCAATTTTCCTAATAGTTGCTGTCATGGTTACATTGTGCAGCACCCATCAGAATGGAGAAGAAGCTGAAGATTGTTGTATGCAGGGGTGGGTTCTGGATCCGTTTGCTGCCGGTTCACTCAGGATTGCGCCATGCGTGCGCGCTTTGCATGTGCGTGCGCCCCCACAGCAATAAAAAAATAGCTTCTGCGCATGCGCAGAAGCAAAAATTCGCTTCTGTGCACACGCAGAAGCAAAATCCAAGATGGCGGTGGCCACGGAACACACCAAAAGAACAGGTTCCGTGATGTCATCACCGGTTTACTAACGGTTCTAAAGAACCAGTTAGAACCGGTAGGAACCCACCTCTGGTTGTATGTATGTGGAGTGTATGTGTGTAAGTTGTGTGAGAGAGATGGCCTTGGAGAAACAAAAATAAAACAAGAAACCTGATACTGTGCACAAGGCTGCCAAATACTAGAAAGGATCAATTTCATTGTCATTCTTCTCTCTTTCTCTATGTCAACCTTTGGGAATAGTGCAAGGAACTGCAAACAGTCAAAGCAACCCAAATCAACTCCAGTTGTGTTGCAAAGTAAAGTCCGTAGGATGATGTGTATTTTCCAGGTTATTTTCCAAGCAATCAGCATAGTTGCTATTTGGGCTGGGGAGTGGATATGTCCAACTCTCCTGCCATCTTTTATCTTTAAGGATCCGAAAACAAAATGCCTACTTAGCTGAAGCCCAGGAGCCAGGTGGCAGGTGGAGCAAACATTGTTTACAGTGGGAAAACAAACCCCTCAAGAAGTTCTGCAGAGCTTCAGAGATGGGTAGAGGAGAATCAATTTAGGTTAAACCTTAGCTGAGCCAGAAATAAATTCATGCAGCTACTAGGAGAAAACAGTGAAAGGGAGCTGATTCTAGATCAATGCAGAGACCTTGAGGAAAAGTGCCCTCAGTCAAAGAGTTGAATTCACTTACAGCTAGTTAGATCAGATGAGCAAGGGGAAGGAACTAGGTGAAGGTAGCTTTGCCTAGAGTAGGTTAAGGAAAAATCAAATGATACTCAAAGGAGCATGTAGAGCCATGTGTCCAATGTGGTCTTATACATTCAATTCTATCAGAAACAGAAAGTATCCACTAATATGGTAGAAGAAATATTGTAATGTCAAGTGGGAAAATGCATATAAAGTATCTGTTTCAATGTAATTTGTAACACCATGCTAAGAAGTTCTCCTGCCAAGACAATTAATACAGTACCACAGTTTTTACCAGGCACTAGCTGTTATATTTCTCCTAGAAGAGACTTCTACTCTACGTTACTTAGCTACTCGTGTTTTTCCCCAATTTTGTGCCCTGGCCGGTGAATTCTGGGAACTGAAGTCTACAGTACATATGTGGAGGGCATTCTGATTGGGGAAATGTGGATTGCTTCTGGCTGCTGCCTGATTCCTTTGTCAGTTCAAGAGGGTCAGCAGTGAGAAGAGCAAGAAAGGGCAATCTCGTGCACGCGCGCGCGCACACGCACGCACAAAGTGATTACAAAGCTAGACATGATCGAGTTGCTAAATTAATCCACTGGTCATTATGTAAAAACTACGCCCTACCTATATCCGAAAAGTCATGGGAACATAAAGTGGAAAAAGTTGCCGAAAATGAGACGGTGAAGATCTTGTGGGACTTTCGAATACAGATGGATCGTCACTTGGAACACAACACGCCAGATATCGCGGTTATCGAGGGACGAAGCGTACAGTTTATTGATATTGTTGTAACAGGAGACGCCAGAGTCGAAGAAAAAGAACTGGAAAAAATCACGAAATATTGCGACCTGGCCATCGAAACTATACGGTTATGGATGAAACATGTAACAGTGATACCCATTGTCATCGGGGCACTTGGTACCATGTCGAAGAATTTTACAAAACACATCAAGAAATTGCAGCTTCCTGCAATAACACCAGCGGAACTGCAAAAAACTGCGCTACTCGGAACATCATATATTTTAAGAAGATACTTGGTTGATACCTAGGACGCTGGCAGCAACCCGTATCAGCCATTAGCACCAGTCAATGGTATTTGTGACACATTTTTGAATGTCCAGTTGACTGAGTTTCATGTTTAATGAATAAAAGTTTTTAAAAAATAATCTATCATTAAATAATAATAAGGCAGCTTTACTTGGAACAGCTTACATCCTGCAATGCTATCTGTAACACTATCAAACATTCAGATCTGCCTATGCCAGGTCCTTGGAAAGGACTCAATAGGTGGATGGAATGCCAAATCCAGTCTGAACATCTGGCTGACTGTGTGATGAACCAATAATAATAATAGTAATATTTCTCTATCTCTTAATCAATCTAGCTCACAGAGTTTAAAGTTATGAGTAAATAATGGAGGAAGAAATGCTATATAGGCTTCCTTGAGCTCCTGGAGGTAAGGCAGGCTATCAACTGAATTTTCTTTCTTAACATTTGATGAATGTGTGTGAATATATGCACAGCTTAGTTAGACCACTGGAAATCAAATTATCAACAGTTTGCCAAGCATGCAGTTCTATAGAAAATAAAAAAGTAGCCCACAGATTCTACTTCTGTCCTCATTAGCTTGTTAGTGAAAGTGTATATGTCATTAATAGCCATTTATATATATAAAAAATAAAAACCAGTATTGCTGTTTAGTTAATAAGGCTGTTATCTCTCCCAGTGGGTACAGCCACTTTCATGATGTCTCTCGGTAGGAGTCATATTTGAAGATGAAATCTTGACCTTACCGGTTCAGCCCCCTCATTAAAAAACCCAGCTGTTTCATCTTCTTTCATGTGGTACCTCCTCTTTTTAAACATTGGTATGAATTTTAAAGGATCATTTCACAATATTTTCTATCTGACTCCTTGCTAGCTTCTGTTTCCAACATTCAGAAGGTTGTTTAAGTTTGCCACTTGAAATTCATAGCATCCATCTTCTCTATCATAAAACCCAGGTTTAGAAGCATCAAAGATATAATTTCCTTTCAGAGGGTAGTTTCTTTCTGGAAGCCCACTGGGCTTAGTAGGAATCATTGCCAATCAAGAGATGAAGTGGAGGGCTTCAGTATATCTACCTTCAGATTTATGATTTATCTGCCTTCCATTCCTCACAATTGAGTAAGAACTGAAGAAGCTTCTTGGATGAGAAGCAAAATGTTTTTAAGGAAGTGGAAACATGTGGAGTGACAAGGTGGATTTTGCATCTAATGAGCTGGCTGAAGGACTGTTTACATGGCCATCTGAATGTGCCCTTGGTCAACAAGAGAACAAATTATCATAATGCCATGGGATCAGAGGAGCATGGCACCATTTAAGAAGCAGTACAGCTTGCCCTGTGGAAGCACTCTTAAGTAAGCTTTCCATAAACTGGATGCCTTCCAGCATGCCTTAGGGTGACATGATAGTAGTCTTCCAATAGCTAAGGGCTGCCACAAAGAAGAGCAGGTCAACTTATTTTCCAAAGCACCTGAAGTCAGAACAATAAGCAATAGATGGAAATTAAGCAAGAAAAAGAACCAACCTAGAACTAAGGAGAAATTTCCTGACAGTTAGAACAATTAATCAGTGGAACATCTTGCCTCCATAAGTTGTGGGTGCTCCAATACTGAAGCTTTTAAAGAAGAGATTGGACAACTATTTGTCTGAAATTGAATAGGGTTTCCTGTTTGAGCAACCTTCCAACTCTGTTATTCTGTTATTCTCAGAGACCCATGAATCTTGGGCCAATTCCAGTTTTTGAGGCTCCTAACCATAATAAAAATAAGAAAAGGTCGATGAAAAGATAATCAGGCATCAAAGATGAAAAAGAGAAAAAAAGTGGATATTTTTGAGTAAACACTAATGAAAAAAGCAAGTGTCTAAGTTGGAGGGTCTCTCTGAGCTCGCAAGCCTGACCAAGTGATTTCCCTCCTTCTTCTCTGACTGATCCTCCAGATGAATAGATTTGAACTCCCAGGATTTTCAGTAAAGCCCATTCTTAACAGAATAATAGAGTTGGAAGGGACCCTGGAGGTCTTCTAGTTCAACCCCCTGCTCAGGCAGGAAGCTGTATACCATTTCAGACAAATGGTTATCCAGTCTCTTCTTAAAAACATCCAATGTTGAAGCATTCACAACTTCTGGAGGCAAATTGTTCCACTGATTAATTGTTCTGTCAGGAAATTTCTCCTTAGTTCTAGGTTGTTTCTCTCCTTGATTAGTTTCCATCCATTGCTTCGTGTCTTGCCTTCAGGTGCTTTGGAGAATAGGTTGACTCTCTCTTCTTTGTGGATATTGAATATTAGATATTGGAACACTGCTCTCATGTCACCCTAGTACTACTATCATTCTTACTGGCAAAGTTAACATGGGGGATTTAAAATAATATTTGAGCATATGGTGGAGGAAAAAGCATAATGTAGAGGAATTCGTTAAAATGAAATATGCCATTTGTCTTTCAGAGATCTAATAGTTGGGACAAAGCTTGTTACCTCAAGATCCAGTGATGTTTTGCACATTTTCCTTCTCTGTTAAAATATATTTCTGGAGTCACTTCTTTACAAGAGCACATTGAACAGGCCAGGTTATTGTATAGGAAAAGAAAGGTTCATTGGTCTTTGTATGTACGGTAGTTGGGCCAGAGTGACCTCTGTTCCCTTTGCAACTGGCACAACAGTTCAGCTCAGCAACCAGCATAAACTTTCCCCTTCCCACTGCAACACAACACAAGGCCTCTTTCATAGCAGCACTTTGTTTTTCTGTTTGCAGGATGGAAGGTGGAAGGAGAGCGTCTTCCCTATACATCTATTCTCCTCAACATGTGTGCCAGGAAAATATTCTGCTATGTTTGTGGAAGAGGGCAATATAGTATTGGCCACTTGCATAGGAATATAGAGCTGCCTAATGATCTACCAAGCTTCACTTTAAACAATTTATTAGTTTTAATACAGTTCTGATGAATATTGAAGAGACATAAAAGTGCAATTTGGTGAATTCATGAATCTGTGACCAGATATTTTCATCCTCGGAGTCCAATGTTTTCCAAGTATTCTAGTCTAGGATTGCTTCTACATCTTTAGAAGAACAAACGAGGTGGGAGATTTATTAATGGAGTCATTAATATAAACCATAGAGTTATTGTCTCTCCATCATTTTATTGCTTACAACTATCTTTGCTACTGTCTCTTACCAAAATTAGTCCTAACTCCTTATAGCTGCAGTTTTAAAAAAACGAAGACAATATTAATACCAGGGAAATGAAATGCTTTCGCTAAGTAACTCTCAGTTTTCAGTAATATTATATACACCATGAAGGTAGCTGAATGCAATTATAGGGAAATGGATAGAAGATATGTGTTGATTTATTTATATTTAGTTTGGAATATTCCAGAAAAATCACTAAACCCATACACCATAAAGCAACAAAGAGATTTGTGATTTAGGGATCAGCTTGAAAATCTGGAGGATACACAAGGACAATCTATTCGGATTCTCCTGCTGACTAAACAAAATGATACTTGAAGTCAGTGTACAGACAGAGGAGAGGGGGCTACGTTTTCACCTACCTAAAGTGGATAGCATTTAGCAATAGCAATAGCACTTAGACTTATATACCCTTCATAGTGCTTTGCAGCCCTCTCTAAGCGGTTTACAGAGTCAGCATATTGCCCCCAACAATCTGGGTCCTCATTTTATTGACCTCGGAAGGATGGAAGGCTGAATCAACCTTGAGCCAGTGAGACTCAAAATGCTGAACTGCTGGCAGCCGGCAGTCAGCAGAAGTAGCCTGCAATACTGCATTCTAACCACTGTGCCACCACGGATAGTATGTGCCAGTCTGTGACACTACAAATAACACTGGAGATGTCATAAATACCCACCTCATAACAAAAATGGAAATAATCTACCATGCTATGCAAGAAAGCCAGAGCAGATTTTAACATCTGGCAATGTAGCTAGGCATCTCTCGATACACAATCTTAATAAAGACTGCCTTTGTAGTATGGAGGAGACTGCAGAATAAGATGAGGCACAGGGCAGCCCAGAAATATCGGCACTAATTGTTATAGGTCTCTCATTTTGTCTGCTGTACAGGTAGTCCTCAACTTACAACAGTTCATTTAGTGACCATTCAAAGTTACAATAGCACTGAAAAAACCATTTTTCACAGTTACAACCTTTGCAGTATCCCCATGTTCATGTGATCAAAATTCAGATGTTTAGCGACTAGCTCATACTTATGACAGTTGCTGTGTGCTGGGGTCATGTGATCACCTTTTATGACTTTTTGACAAGCAAAGTCAATGAGGAAGCCAGATTCACTTAACAACCATGTTACTAACTTAACAACTGCAGTGATTCACTTAACAACTGTGGCAAGAAATGTTGTAAAATGGAGCAAAAGTCACTTAACAAATGTCTCACTTCACAACAGATATTTGGGGCTCAATTGTGGTCGTAAATGGAGGACTACCTGCAATTCAAAATTCTGACATGCAGAATGAGACAGACGTTGAGGAATATAAGCTTCCATCTTTCAACCTTGCAATGGGGCAGCAGGGAATTCTTGCTGCATCTGAGCTTGAAGTAGGACCTCCTCATTCGCAGTTTTGTTTTAGCTATGATGCTCCAGTTGCTTTGCATGTCTCTGTGTTCATATTCATAGCTTTAGAATAGAATCTGGAGCATAAGCATCAGCAAGTGAACGTCTGCATTCCAAATAGCTACTAGCCTCTTGCCAGGATTCCTGCAGCTCTTGGATATAAATGAACGACTAGGAAAAGTCAATTAAAGGATTTTGCTGACTGATGGGTATAGGAGCTTTTTTTGGCACAGCAGCAGGAGGTGACATGAAAAATTGCAGCTTTTTACAGCTCCCCTTGTTTTCCGTGTTTCTAAATATTTAATTTAACTCCAAGTTTCTCTGTTGTGCAAGGTAAAAATGTTCTATTTTGAGACACACGTTTTGTCCACCACATAATCCTTTTTCCCACCCCACCACCACGGATAAAATATTAATATGCGACAGTAATAAAAAAAAATGCAGAAGCAAAGACTTGGATGAAAGCTTGTCTTTCCCTTTTTAGCCACATTGCGTGAAACTGTGTCTTTGTGAGAGGACTGCCGGCTAGGCCAGGGAGATATCACCTGTTCTGGGACATGGCACAGAAGGAGCCGTTGCTACTGCCAGCAAATCTTTTCTACTGGCTGATGGGCGTGATAGGCATTCTCAGGCTGAATTCCTAAGCACAACAGAAATAAATAAAAAAAACAGGGTGTATGAAAATATCAGAAGCACAAGTTCTGAAAACAATGGCAAGAAAAATGCTTAATTATATTCAGTTAGGTTCAGTGATATTCAGACATTGTGCAAGACCTGACCTACTCATTCAATTGTGCGCAATATTCTTCTACTTGATAACAATTCAGGCAGAAAGTTGAAAGTAGCCCACCTGTAATTGGAACATTTATTGGCGAAAAATCTTAGTCCCTGGAGAAACAACAGCAAGAACATTAATTTCCCCTTCATTCTGAATTCAGCAGCTAGGGAAACGCAGAAAAAAATGAAAGGTGTCAATCAGTGGAATTATGAATTTCCTCTAAGTCATGCCTAAAGGAAGGAAGGGGACTGTGCTGTGCTTTGGATTCCAAGGCAAACAGGTTCTGAAGAGAAAGCAGTGGAACTCTTGTAAGATTCATCTGCAACTTCTTAAAACAGCAGCATCTTTTCCTGCCAATGTTTCATTGCCCTCTACAGCAGATTCTCAGATTTCCTCTGCAAAGTTGCATTTGGCTTACGAATTGGCAGACAGGTGTTACATGTGCACCCTTGTCCATTCTGAAGCATCTTTTCACCTTTAAATCTGAAGTCCTTTGCAGTCCTTGGAAAGAACTCCCATAACGTATTCTCTGCAGGTAGAGTATCTAAAGGCAAACATTACAAAGGTCAAGAAAGAACTAGAAGTTATTTATAGAGCTAGGAAATGGAAGGCAGTAAGAAACGAAGTTGAATAGTAGATGTATTGAGTAATTTCTAGAAAAGCATGTAATGCAATACTGGGACTGGTACCCCAGCTCTGCTGATGGTGGTCTAGACACATAATATTATTCTTCCTTCTATAATCTATCCTGTCTAATCCTCAGAACCATAAATCACAAGTTCATTTTTTCATTTTTAAGCAAAAAAATCCATATGAGGCTTCCAGATACCAATAAATGTAGATAATTTATTTTCTCTAATCGAAGAAATCGATTTATCCATTTCAGAATAATCTGTAAACTTCACCAACTATTTTTCCATAGTGGGTAGTATTGAATCTTTCCATCTCTGTGCATATAGTAATTTCACTGCAGTAATCACAAATAACTTCCATGACTTTTTCTAACTATCCATTAATCCTAAAAGGAAAGGTTTTGGCTTCAACTGAATATCAATCTTTAAAATCCTCTGTATCAAACTAGGTATCTAAATCCATTTTTTAAAAGCTTTTTTACATGTCTGCCAAGCAAGATATAATATCCCTTCATGTTGTTCATATTTCCAACATACATTTCAAGTGCCTTTATACATTTGAGATAATTTCTCTGATATCATACACCACCAATACACATTTTATAATTCTCTTTGAGATCATAACAGAATGTAAATTTCAGCTCCTTTAATCATATATTTTCCCATTGATACATATGTACATTATAACAAAAATTCTTAGCCCACTTTAACCTGTTCTTCCTGTTTCAAATTTCAACAAAATTTTAGCAATTATATGTTCATCATCAATATTTCAAATTCTGATTTACTTCGTACGATACCACAAGTCTTTTTATTCATGTTAAAACTGTCATATAACAGTAAATGGAAAAACCATCCACAACTATATCCTTCTGCTATTAATTGTTCTCTTGATTTGATTTTAAATTCCCCTGGAAATTTTCCAATATGTCCCAGTACCTCAACCATTTATCTTTATTTGCCATTTCTGTTCTGTAATATGCTTCTTGAGCTGAGATCCATAATAGTGATTTCTGGCACAACCTGGGTTTATAATCTATTCCATATTCTCAGTATGATACATATAATAACATTATTTTTAAAGTTCATGTTAACTTGAACTTATCATACCATAAATATTCATGCCATCCAAACCTGAGGTCATGACTTTCTAGCAGGTATTATGTATTTTAAGTCTGAACATTTGATAACTATTAAAACTCCTGCCAAAACACATTCTTCCATTCTATGGAAGCTGGGCCTTTTAAAACACAAATTGTTGATCTGCTAAATCTTAGTTGATGCTGTCTGATATGCATGGACTGAGCTTCTCAACCTTGATATGTGGACTTCAACTCCCCGAATTCCCTAGCTAATATGCCGACTGAGGAATTCTATGAGTTAAGTCTGTCACTACGTTCATATTTACTTGTCAGCTGGACTCTTATTCTGAAACGACACTGTACACTGATATGCAGTTCTCATGTGATACCTGTACTGCGCATGTGTTAATCTTTTTTTTTTGTTCTCTTTGTTCTTCACCATGTAGACACAGACTTAGATGTTCTTATTTTTGTTTTGCAAATACATTACTTTTATTCTTTCCTGGCCTCCGGTCTTATTCTTGAGGATTGAGAGCATGGAAACAAGATTCATTTCGCCTCTAATTATTTTCCTCCGCAACAAAGTCCACATATCTTAAAGTTGTCAAGGGTGAGAAATTGATTTTGATATTTCCCTGGTGCTACTGGCTAGCGGTTCACTAAGAAACCCAATTAATTACACCGTTAAAGGCATTGGAGAGTGTTAGATAGGGTGAACGGAAGAGACTGGACTCAGGCTTCAGTGACAACAGCTCTTTATTCAGCAACTATGTACAAATCCAGCAACTGCTTGCCTGACAGCTTGCCCTTTTATAGCGAACTGTCAGACAGCTCCTCCAATCAGATTGGCTTATTTTCCCGCCGGAATGGTGGACCTGATTAAAACCTTCTTAACTGACTCTGAGTATCTAACACCCCTCCCCTCTGAGTATGGACTTTGCCCAATCAGGAGCCACTTAGCTGTAACTGTCTGGTCATTATGAGAGGGTTAAATCTCTTACTGGATCTATGGGGAGGAGGGAGAAGGAAAACCCACCCTGTACAGCCCTGCTATTTACAATAGTGGCGAATATCTGTAGCTCGGGTGTAGGATAAGGGTGAAGGTTCGTTCTGCAAGCTTGTGGGTTGGTTTCCGAATCTTTCTGAATCCCAAATCCTTAATCTCTACCCACATCGATGCCAAACAGCCCCAGTTCAATTGGAGCAACACAAAAATCATTGGCCATGCTATCACCCGCCACGCTCATGAGTTCATCGAAGCCTGGCACTCCACATGCAATTTCATCAACAGACACATTGACCTGCAACCAGCCTATGAACCCCTCAGAATCCAAATCAATTGCACAGCCAACCAGAGACAGCACTGACCCTCAACCAACCCATGCAAGTCCCCGCCCCAACCGGCACTTCATCTCCCAATGACCCTCACCTGATGACCCTCACAAGACTCTCACTGGTGATTCACACCTGACCCAACACAAGACCCTCACTTGACACACCCACACCTGACCCATCACAAGACCCATCATAAGACTCTGATCTGATGGGACCCCCACCTGATGTGACCTCACCATCACAAGACCTACTGACCACACAAAGCCATTATAAACAGAAGAACACTGACATCCCCTAAACTCTGCTGAAGATGTCACCTAGCCTGGTAATGAAGTGTTTGGAAACCAACCCACAAGCTTGGAGAATGAACCTTCACCCTCAGCCCTGCTATTCATTGGAGACTTGACAACAGGCTTGTTTATAGTGATTGGGATAGAAATGGAAGGGATCTAATTGAGAGATCCAGTGGGGAGACAGTTTCCCCAAACACAGGACAAGCAGACTGAATAAACCTGGTGTTACATACAGTTGAAAAATGTCGCCCTATAGCGGGTTGAGCAGGGGGTTGGACTATAAGACCTCCGAGATCTCTTCCAACTCTGTTGTATTGTTACTGTTACACTTATAGTTCAGATGCAATATTTGGAAAGATTCTAGTGTTGCATCCAACACTTTAGAAGGCTGCATAATATCAAGACACAACTTTATAAGTCCCCAAAAATAGACAACTGGAGAAATGAGTAGGAAAAAACAGGAAAAGCCTATGGCAGCTGCAGTGTTTTAAAAGTAAGAAACAATTCCATTCATATATACTGATGTTTGAAGCATATATTGATATTGTGCAGTTTAAAAGAAAACCAAATGAATGTTTGCATTGTTTCCCATCTGATATTTTCCTCAGCATCTTGACTTGACTTTCAGTTTTCAAATAGTATATTTTAAAAAAGGAACACTTTGCTTGTGCATTCCAACAGATATGCTCCATCAAGAATTAATGCACTCTACTGTTCATTTAAAATAGTGTCATAAATTATACAAGATAGGATAGGATAGGATAGGATAGGATAGGATAGGATAGGATAGGATAGGATAGTTTATTGGCCAATTGTGATTGGAAACACAAGGAATTTGTCTTTGGTGCATATGCTTTTAGTGTACATAAAAAGACAAGATACGTTCGTCAAGAATCATAAGGTACAACACGTTATTATTGTAATAGGGTACAAATAAGCAATCAGGAAACAATCAATATTAATATAAATCGTAAGGATACAAGCAACAAGTTACAGTCATACAGTCATAAGTGGGAGGAGATGGGTGATAGGAATGATGAGAAGACTAATAGTAATAGTAATGCAGCCTTAGTGAATAGTTTGACAGTGGTGAGGGAATTATTTGTTTAGCAGAGTGATGGAGTTCAGGAAAAAACTGTTCTTGTGTCTAGTTGTCTCGGTGTGCAGTGCTCTATAGCGTCGTTTTGAGGGTAGGAGTTGAAACAATTTATGTCCAGGATGTGAGGGGTCAGTGAATATTTTCACGGCCCTCTTTTTGACTCATGCAGTATACAGGTCCTCAATGGAAGGCAGGTTGGCAGTAATTGTCTTTTCTGCAGTTCTGATTATCTGATTATCTGAAGTCTGTATCTGTTTTGTTGGGTTGCAGAACGAAACCAGACAGTTATAGAGGTGCAGATGACAGACTCAATAATTCCTCTGTAGAACTGTATCAGCAGCTCCTTGGGCAGTTTGAGCTTCCTGAAGCTACACTTATACACAATTATATAATGAATCAGATTTATTCAAACTCATAACATTCTGATATGTTATGAAATAAGAGCCGATTTGATCTAATGGTTAAGGCTTCAGGCTAGAAACCAAGAGGGGTTGACTGACTTTGGACCAGTCACTGTTAGCCTGACCAACCTCATGTGGTTGGTGTTGTGGAGAAAACAGGAAGAGGAAATAGTATTAGGTATGTCTGCCACGTTGAGTTATTTATAAAAACAATAGGCAGAAAATAAATACATACATACATACATACATACATACATACATACATACATACATACATACATACATACAATTTAAAGATAAATATTGTAATTTGTTAGGTATGAATAAAGCTAAGGTTGCACTTACCTAGGATTTGCTGCCATTGAATTCAATGGGACTTTATTTCGGTAGTAGACCAAAATAGGATTGTCCTGTAAATCACTTTGGGATAAAGGCAGGCATTTCAACTGTTTAATGCATAAAGTCATGATATACACATTTATCAATTAATAAATAAACTAGAATTTTTGTTCTAACATTATAAGAAGGAGTATTTCTACTGCCCTCTATCACCCTCTGCTGTATTCCACATTACTGAAACAAATGGAGGGAATTGGAGTTGCTGTTTTCATATCTCATGTATTTTTCAGTGTGCTAATTTGCAGACAAGAAAAGAGCCTCATTGTTTGTGTTTTCATCAAAGAATAATGCACAACTTAAAAGACTGTGTCAGGCATTTTTACAGCAAATGATTCTTAAAAGAATATCATTTCCTTTGATCTCTCTGTCCCTTCCTAGGAATCAAGACAGCAAACAGCATGGTTGGAGAATTTATACCTTGGGAGAAAAAACACAGCTCTTGCGGAAAATTTTATTATAACTTTATTATAAACACCAGCAATAGAGGTGTCTATTAGGAATTGGAATGTCTGTAACACCATAGATATCATTTGGTGACCTCTAAAATCAAGTGTCCTCAAGAAAGGATTAAAAATATCAAGATTAACTTTATCCAGGGGTCAAAGCAGGTGGAGTGTTAAAAAAAAAAAGTCAAGAATAGCAGCTTCTAGCCATGTAACCAGAGTCTGCTCCTTTTTTTTTTTTTACATGCATTGTGACTTACATAAAACAAGGGAGGGATTCTGACCACTGGGTTACAGCTGCCATTTTGACTTTTTGACCCTTCCCTGAAGACATCTTTGTTTAAAATTCAACAACCTTTAAAAAAAATGGTTTTTTAAAAAAATAATTCAGAGGATCTGAAAGTGATTGTCAAATCTCATGAGTTTTGATTATTTTAGCACAAGATCTTAGTCAAGAATTTTTTTATTCATTTACATACCAGATTTCTACACTACCTATCTCACTTAAGTGACTCTGGTGTCTTACAATAAAATACCAGAATTGTTCAAGATTTCAGATAAGAATGGAGATTTGTTGGCATTCTGGCATGCAAAATCTGTAAGGTCTTAGGAAATGAGAATGCAAAAAACTCATGCTAGGTTGACAATATACACAGGCAGTGGTATTTACATTGCCAAGTCCTGCTTTATTAGTGAGTTTAATTTTTGCTTTGTTCCTTTTATTAGCTATCTTTTTCATTCTGTTCTAGTCACTCCAATTTAAGTGATTTGATCTTTAACTTTTGTGAATGAAACAAAAAAATGACTGTTAATTAATGACATCATCCTTCTGATTCCCCTTGCCGAAGACATTGCAGGAATTTTAACATAATTGGCACTTATCAGTTGAAAAGCAAGGCAGTTGCTTTTATCTGATTGCTGACAGACTGTGAAATATTTCCATCTGTCTCATTTGACATTGTGCTCCCTCTGTAATACTCCAATGACAAACTGCTCTTCCTATAGCAATGCTGAAGCCTGGAGACAGTTATAGTTCCTTGTGAATGGTTCCACAAGAAGCTAGAATAAATAACGCTGCACGGATCCTTTCTGGATTTGCAAAATGAGTTCTTCTTTAGTCTTACAAGCTATTTGAAGACTGAACGGGTTTGATGGAAAGTGGCTACTAGCTCTCTGCTGAGTATGCTCCCCCAGCTTGAGTAAGGCTGCAATAAAGTCCTGAATAAATATCTATGGAGATTCTCAGTCATCCAGGTCATGGTTGTTTCAAAGGTGGTTTTTCCCCACCATCCAGTCAGAGCTGAAGAAGCTTCTTAGATGAGAAGCGAAATATCTTCAAAGAAAAACCAGAAAGTCCAGTTGCCTCTTGAAAAAGCACCTCCTGAATAAATAGAATGGCGATAGCAATAGCACTAGCAATAGCACTTAGACTTATATACCGCTTCATAGTGCTTTACAGCCCTCTCTAAGCAGTTTACAGAGTTAGCATATTGCCCCCAACAATCTGGGTCCTCATTTTACCCACCTCAGAAGGATGGAAGGCTGAGTCAACCTTGAGCCGGTGAGATTTGAACCGCCGAACTGCAGCTAGCAGTCAGCTGAAGTAGTCTGCAGTGCTGCACTCTAACCACTGCGCCACCTCGGCTCTTAGTAGTAGTTAAAGAGAATCTAAGCAGAACTGATGCAGCTCATTGAATAGAATAAGCATTTGCAGAGGTGTCTGGGTTTGTTGCTGCTTGAAAGGACTATAGACTCCTCTTCACAACTGCCCAGTAACTGTTGTTTTTGTGCCGCATCCTCGTGACAACCTTCAAATCATGTTTAGGTGATCAAGAGCTGAGATCTATCCACTTAAAAGAGAAGAGTTCTTCTTCCCATGTTATGTCTTTCTCCATATGTTGTATTCTGATCTGTTTATAGCTTTAAATACGTAATTTGTTTTAGAGGAGATTGTCATATTCCAGCAGTGCAAACTTTGTCCTGGTGATTTAGTTAACTCCCAAGTGGGCTGGTAAATTCCAGGGGATGCTGCTGACATTTCAATATTCAGTGGCTTACAGTTTACTTCTTTCCCTTCTTCTCTTTAAGTTACAGTTATTATTGTATGAGAGAATGAGAAGGCTAAACTCTGTGGTTATACAAGCTGTCTCAAATACCCAGAAGAAACTCAGGATTAAATGGAGAGCTATTTCATTCTGTCTCCCCACCTTCCCCATTAAATGACTGTGGATTTATCTGCACTGCAGCAGGAAATGAACCATAATTGAAACCTTTCCAAAAGTTAAGTTGGAAAAAAAAAACAGAAGAAGCATTTGTTGTGTTTATTTATCAAAGTAGTAGTAGAAGCTGATGAGGGGAAGATGAATGGATGATAGTGCAGAAAAGGAGGAAGCACTTTACACATAAGTCTGCTTGTTTAGATGATTTCCTTAGAATGAGAATTATTTATTGTAGGTTAAAATATAAGCCTTGTTCAAATTATTATTATTATTATTATTATGATTATTATTTATTAAATTTGTATGCCGCCCAACTCCCAAGGGACTCTGGGCGGCTCACAACAATATAAAAAACTATTAAAAGAAAACATACTAAAAACATTTAATTGGCACTAGTGCAGACACCTCCAGTTCCCATAATTCCAAGTCAGCCTAACCAATTTACATAAATTACTGCCATGGTAAACATTATCCTCATTTATTAATTGATTAGATTTTGAATCTGTCTAATTGCTGAAATTCTTCTGGATGATATGCAAAATGCCATCAACTGAACACATACACTACAAAACAAAAACAACAGCTACAGTAATGAGAATACATGCTCAACCAGGCTATATTGGGGCACTCTTTCAGAAGAGCCACTACAAATATGTTCAGTAATAACTTGATGATAGGTCCCACCCAGAGGTAGTTTCCTACCGGTTCGGACCGGTTCTACAGAACCGTTAGTAACGTGGCGGCCTGGGTCGCTGGAACCGGCAGCAACCCAGGCCTGCCATGCACCTGAGCCGGTTCTCTTGGCGGCGCCATAGACGCCGCCATCTTGTTTTTTGCTTCTGTGCATGCGCAGAAGCTTTTTTTTTTTGTACTGCGCATGTGCACGCACCCGCGACCCGCCCACGTGGCGCGTCCCTGAGCGAACCAGCAGTAGGAAAATCCAGAACCCACCCCTGGTCCCACCTGAAGAGTACCCCTGTCCTCACCAGCAGCCTTTCAGTTCAAAAAACTCTTTCAAAAGAGTAATTAAACCCTCTGCTCCAGGCACCTACTTATACTAGCACAACCCCGTCCCAACACACAGCAGGTGATAGCATTTTTTCCCTATCAAAAGGTCACATTGTGAAACGAGAAATACAGCCAGGAAATGTACCAGCCACCATCTTGAACATCTTCTGCATTAGAACTAGAAGGATAGTTCCTACTCACTGGCCTTGTTACTGAGAAAGATTAGAGCTGATTTGGGGGAAACACAATTTATGCCATCATACTTTTCTACTGTGTCAAAGTCTTGAGGTACGCAGGTTAACATGGCCAGGAAGAAAAGTCCAGTCAATATTTTATCCTTGGTTAACCTGAAGTAGTACAAGAATTTGTCAGCAGCCTAAAAATACACATTAGCACAATTTACCAGAATCTATAAATTATCTCAGAGAGCTCACCTAGCACCACTCATCGTTAGAATAGAATAGAATAACAGAGTTGGAAGGGACCTTGGAGGTCTTCTAGTCCAACCCCCTGCTTAGGCAGGAAACCCTACACCACTTCAGACAAATGGTTATCCAATCTCTTCTTAAAAACCTCCAGTGTTATTGGAGCATTTACAACTTCTGGAGGCAACTTCATCTACAGAATAATTTTTATGTACATATATATAAGTCAGAGCTGTATTTCCAAAATTAATTAATGGCAATTTGGTTGTGACAATTAAGTATAGCTGGTAGAAGTTCCTCTCTTTATTTCTCTCTAAAATAAAGTAGAAAATTCCACTAAATTATTCAGAAGTAGTCAAAACATTTTCAATTGATTCAACAAGGACTGTAATTGAGGAAGATCTGTGTAAACTCAGGAGAAAAAGAATCTAATGACTGAAGATTCCATCCACCTATCCATGTATTACTATGATAAATATATTTTTATTCATCAAGGAATGATACAATATAAAGAATAAATAAAAAGAATGTTGTTCCTCAGAAATTTGAGTTCCAGCCAGGAACCTAAAAATTATCCAAATAGCATAACATATGCCAGGCAAGGTGGTAGTAGGGGCTTTGGGAAGAGGGGATATATCCACAATTGATGTAGCCAAAACATTTAGTTCTTGTAAAATTTTGTTTAATTTGTTATTCCACTGAATGCATCGGTTTTGCAAGGCTTTTTCCATAATTTACCCATTTTGATTTGTTAGCTCTCTAGATTTTGTAATTTTTTTCTCATTCTTTTTTCTCAATTCTGCTATCCCTGGGAATTGCCATTCCTACAAAACAATATTCTTTCTTTTCAGGATTGTTGTATTTAGTGTCTTATGTTTTAGATGGCAATATATTTGCATGCAAAAATCCCGTACAATTTTAGCATGATTTTTAACCACTTTTTTCAATGTTGTGATCATGCCACATTCAGGAAATTCAGAAATTATAGCTTTTGCACAAATGCCAATGGATCATAGTAGCCACATTGTCATTATTTATTTATTTATTATTTATTTATTTATTTTGTCAAGCATGTATTAGATAACAGATATAAGTATAAACAAGATTATGAATACATGAAATGGATACGAATAAAAGGGAATATTAGGACAAGGACAGGCTGGTGCGTTTATGCACACCCCTTAAAGACCTCTTAGGAATGGGGTGAGATCGATAGTAGACAGTCTACGGTTAACTTTTTGGGGGTTTGGGAAAGAAATCACAGTGTCAGGTAGTGCAGTCCAAGCATTGATAACTCTGTTACTGAAGTTGTATTTTCTGCAATCAAGTTTGGCGCGGTTTAACCATAGGTTTGTATCTATTATGTGCTCGTGTATTGTTGTGGTTGAAGCTGAAGTATTCATTGACAGGTAGGACATTGTAGCAGATAATTTTATGTACTATGCTTAAGTCAGATCGAAGACGGAGAAGTTCTAAGTTGTCTAAGCCCAAAATTTCAAGTCTGGTGGCATAAGGTATTCTGTTGCGAGCAGAGGAGTTGAGTACTCTTCTCGTGAAATATCTCTGGACTCATTCGATTGTATTAATGTCTGATATGCAGTGAGGGTTCCAAACAGATGAACTGTATTCAAGAATTGGTCTAGCAAAAGTTTTGTATGCCCTAGTTTGCAGTTCAATATTACTGGAGAAGAAGCTACACAAGATTAGGTTAACAACTCTTAATGCCTTTTTTGCAATGCTGTTACAGTGAGCTCTGGCACTTAGGTAATTTGAGATGAGTACTCCAAGGTCCTTGACAGAGTGAGGGTCGTCTACGAGGTTGTCATGATATTGTTTATAACCAGCTTCAGCACCCCAATTTGTAGGATCTGCACTTTCATCTTTTTCTTGACAAAGTCTGCATTTGTTGTGGTTTGATACATATTGAATCCCTATTTGTTTCTTGAGCTGTAAAAATTAATCCTTTTGTTTTCTGCTTGATAGTGTAATTATCACTATCAAGCAGAAAACTTGTAACTATTGCCAGTTTAAACTCATGTCTACTTTATTTTCAGTTTCTTTTATGTATTGGCTGTGAAATGGTTTACTTCTCCAATTTTCTGAACAGTTGTCCAAAAATTCATTTTACAGTCATTTTTTGCTTCTGTTACTTTCAAGATGTTTTCTTTGCAAATTGCTATGAGCATTTCCTTTTACTTGCCTAAATATGTATTAATTTAATCCATCTCTTTCTTCTTCAACTATTTTACCTGTCCTAAAACATGACTTTCAATTTTTCATAATAAATATAATCAAACAACATCACTTCACAGACGTAATGCATGTCAAAGTATAATTATTATTATTATTGTCAATGGTCATCATTATCTTAATCATTACCATTGTTATTGCACTTTTATATTAAAAAAGATGCCATGATGAAGCTCAGCAAACAAAACGCTATCATTGAAAAGTAAATCAAAGTAAAACCATCCTAAAAGCATTAAAACAACAATATAATAACAAAAGTAATTGAAAGTCCAACTTATAATTTTGTCTTAAAATTCTTCTTTTGAAAAGTTGTTTGGGCTAATCATTTTGACAGAAAGAGCTGCCTTGTTCTGAAAAGAAGGAATAAAATCCTAACTTCATTCCTGAAACTGCACGCAGGCATACATTACTTGTAGACCAGTGGTTCTCAACCTTTCTAATGCCGCGATCCCCCGCAACCCCCTCTCCGCCGCCGTGACCCCCTCCCCGCCCCCTCCCCACACGTGATGAGGTGACAAAGGGGGCATGGCACCAGGAGTGAAATGCTCCCGGTTCGGGCGTGCCTGCAGGTCGCCGGACAGCTGGTAGCCACGGAAGCAGGAGACTTCGCCCACCCGCCCGGACGCCGCCATTTGAGTTCTTTTACCCTATGTGCATGCGTAAAGCGTTCTGCGCATGCACAGAGGGTAAAAGAACCCAAATGGCGGTGTCCGGGCGGGTGGGCGAAGTCTCCCGCTTCCGTGGCTACCAGCTGTCCAGCGACCCGCAGGCATGGCCGAACCAGGAGCATTTCCAAGATGGTGGGCTAGCGCGCGCGGGGACCCCTGTGAAAAGGTCATTTGACCCCCAAAGGGGTCGCGACCCACAGGTTGAGAACCACTGTTGTAGACCTTACACTCACAATCTCCATTGGTACAACCTTTGATGTTCCAATAAAATTATGGTGCCTACATGTAGCCTGTTGGCTCATCATTTGCTCCTGATGTATGTATAAGTTACCAACTATCAGTATTTGTATCTTTGTCCTTTGTAGGACACAGCAGTATCTCTTCCACCTGCTCTCCATCTCCTATCTCCTATTAGTCTTTTCTTCTCTCCATTTCTTTTGCAAGAGCTTCAAAGTTGTTTATGAATTCCACCAGTTCAAAATATCTCTACATAGCTTGTTCCCAATTGCCACTCTCACCCTGCATTGCTTCATCTTTGGGTAAAGTTATTTGCTCTGTTTAGAGCCTCCTCCTATTTTGATACAACAAATCTTCATTCTCTCTTATGAACTAAAGTGGGACCACTCACTGCTCCAACCTGTTCGTCAAGAAATGATGCAAACTTGAATTCTTCAAATATGTGCCAGGTTATTTTCAGTCAGAATCACAGGCTCAAATGTTATAGGTCACAACTAAGGGTGATACCTGCTTATTATCATTTCTGATTCTTAAGGCACTACCTAGAGAATCATCAAAATTGTATGTCAAAGTTGGAAGAGACCTTGGAACTCATCTAGTCTAATACTGTACCATATGTATGTAATATACGAGTTTTCTACTGTAATGGTAGGTGAGAATAACTTTGAAGGATGAAGGGAAGAGATGCTGCCTAGGAAACAATGAGACAAAAGAGGGAAGAACTCCCAGTGTCTTAACAGCCAGAGGAAGCAACTTAGGAAAGGACCCACCCTGGCTGATCAGGCAGTTAAAAGTGGTGGTGGGAGATTTATGTCGTCAGACTTGTAAGATTCTGTTAATGTATCTGTATAATAAAATAGAATTAGCTCATGTAATTATGTTTCCAGTGGGGCTTACCTGGGAGAGCTGACACTACCCAAAAATAAATAAAATCTCTATTATAATCACGGAACCAGCACAAGGGAGGTGAGGTACAATCAATTAAAATGCATAGAAGATACATCTGAGTGTAAAAAATAATAGGAAAAGCTAGGACAATATTAAAACAGAAAATATTGAGGGTGGTAGGAGCAGCAGAGTTCAGTGCAGCTTGTGAGCTCTGGCAATAGCTGCCCTTGGTAGCAGCTGGCCCCAGCCTGGCTGCGCTTGCATGGTGCCATGGCAGCCACTTGCCTACCCACCGGCCTGCTTGGAAGTGCCGGTGGGTAGGCACAAGTGCCTGGAACTTTTGACTTCCTGCTGGCTTTCCTACTGACTTTGCTTGTTGGAAGTTGGCTGGAAGTCACAAGGCAGTCCTTACTTAATGACCAGCAATCCTTGCTTATCAATAGCAATGGTGACTGCCTGGATTGCCACTGCTAAGTAATGTGGACATAATGTTCTACAATTGCATCACTTAGTGATGGAAATTCCAGTCTCAATTACCATCATTAACTGACAACTACCTGTAGTCCCCATGAGTTTTCTTACTGAAACAACAGACCTACACAATCTCAATCTCTGCTCAGTGCTCTATTAAGGCCAATAGGTGTTTTTGAAAGTATTGCTACATCATTTGCATAGACCGAGAATAGAGATGCGTTTTCTGTCAAGTTTTGGGAAATAAAAGTTCATGTTGTGGATATGGCCCTTGGTGCCCCCATTGACAAATTGTTTAGCTAGGCTGTCCACTTTCAACAGAGGTGTCCATGTAACTGAAATTATGACTCCCTGGGGAAATGTCACAGTCTATTGTGGCTGGACTGTTGCTCTGGAAGCACGATGTGATATCTTCCTGGGTTCCCTTTTTTGCATGTCAGCAGTTGTTTGTACTCATACTAGGAGGTTGCATTTGTCCTTGTTTAAATTCATTTTAAATAGGTTTCTGTCCATTGCTGCAGCTTGTCAATATCCTCCTGAATCTTGATATTATCTTCTAAAGTTTTTAACTATCCCTTTATCTTTGTTCCATCTGAAGACCTAATAATCATATTTGCTTAACAGCACAGGGCCTGGAAAGAAATCTTGTGATGTGCTGTTTAATACTTCCTTCCAGTGTGATGCACAATCATTGGTGTATACTTGTTGAGCATGATTATTTAACCAAGTCATGTTTGTTAAACAGTAACAGCTCCTATTTTGGTCATGCTTTCCACTATTTATGTATCTATGCATTAATTTATAATTTCAGTTTCTAAGGCTCGGACACGACTTTGCGACTAACAACAACAAAAAAGTCTGACTAGTTATCAACAATTCATGGAGGGGGGGAGTTACAAAAGCTTAAACATGAAAAATACAGTACTTTAAAACAACAATTAAAAAAAAACCAGTTACTCCAGGGAGAAAAAAAAATGCAACAATTAAAAAACACAATCCCAATTGGTTAATTCACATGATGTCCCAGCTCAGTTCCTCTAGGAAGAATCAGGTCTCCTAGGTTCTCTTAAAAGGTGGAAGGGCCAGAGCAGGGGTGGGTTCTAACTTACCTCGCTGCCGGTTCGCTTCCTCCCGCGTCGCGTGGGCGCGCCTCATGGGCGCGCGCATGCGCAGTGCCAAAAAAATCCGAAAAAAATAAATAATAATTTTTTTTAAAAAGCCAAAAAAAAAGATGGTGAACACATGCACAGCGCTGGAAACTCGGCCTCTGCACATGCACAGAAGAAAAAAATAAATAAAAAAAAAAAAAAAAAAAAAAACAAAAAAATAAAAAAAAAAAAAAAGAAAGTTGAAAACAAGATGGCGACCACATGCACAGTGCTGAAAACTCAGCTTCTGCACATGCTCAGAAGAAAAAAAATTCAAAAAAAAATTCAAAAAAAAGATGGCGGCCCCCACGGACCGGCACCGACTGATCCGGTTCGGTGATGTCATCGTGATGTCACCAGTGGGCCGCTACCGGTTTGGGAGAACCGGTCCGAACCGGGAGGAACCCACCCCTGGGCCAGAGGCATATAGGCCTTGGAGCTATGCTGTTCCAAAGGGCAAGCATCAAAACAGAGAAATCATGGGAGACTTTATTGATTAGTTTGCTGAAGTCACGGTATACTAAGACTTCTGCATGCTAGAAGTCAACTAAATTAGTCACTCTATCAAAAAAAATATTAAATCAGATTGGTTTGGCATGACTAATTATTGATAAACTCATTGGGGAAGGGTCTTGCGAATTATTTTTAAATCTCTTCCAGAATGTTTCCTTGTATCAACATCAAGCTGATGGACCTACAGTTACCTCACAACCGCCTCCCCTTTCAAGAAAGAAAGTAGTCCTCGACTTATGACCATAATTGAGCCCAAAATTTCTGTTGTTAAGTGATAAATTTGTTAAGTGAATTTTGCCCCATTTTACGACTTTTCTCGCCACATTTGTTAAGTGAATCATGGCAGTTCTTAAATTAGTAACCCGGTTGTTAAGTGAATCTGGCTTCCCCATTGATTTTGCTTGTCAGATGGTCGCAAAAGGGGATCACATGACCTTGAAACACAGCAACGGTCATAAATATGAACCAGTTGCCAAGCATCTGAATTTTGATCACATAATCATGGGGATGCTGCAAAGGTCATAAGTGTGAAAAATGGTCATAAGTCACTTTTTTCAGTGCTGTTGTAACTTTGAACGATCACTAAATGAACTGTTGTAAGTCGAGGACTACCTGTACCATTTGTTTTTTCCCAGTCCTCTGATGCTGTGCCCATTCTCTACGTTGCCTCAGAAATTCCAGAAAGATTACCTCAGTGAGTCCCTTCAAGATTCTCAACTGTAATTGCTCAGGCCTCAGAGACATCATTCATAGAAAAGCTTTTATTTCTTCTTGTTCATTTTGCAGGTTCTGAAATGATCTAAGCATGCACTTAAGAATTTTCTTATTGAATTCCATTGCTAAGCTAGACTGCTGAACTTTTGCCGGCTAGCTTCGTCTTAATGACAGCTTTTAAAAAGATTATTGTTGCTTTCTTTTCAACAGTGATGAAGAATTTTGAGATGATGATTTCAGGGAGTGAGAAGAAAGTCAGATGATGTTTTTGCTGAATTTGGAATTGTCCCGGGTTTGGTTCCATAGAGGTGAAAGTTAGATTTATCATCCATGAGATTGGCAGTTTGTGAACTGGAACTAAGGTAGATGGTGAAAACCGAGACAAAAAAAAAATGTAATGAGTATTACCGGCAGTACCTTATCAGGACAGAAAATCAGGGTCATCATGTTTTTAATCCATTTTGAATAGCAGCAGCAGCAATGGTGAGTCAGGCTGTTGACCTGGCCTTACTGCTCTGGAAAGCTACAGCTGCAAGCAGATATTGAGACCACATTGTTAGTAGAAGAAGCACAGAGAGATATGGGACAATTCAACTAAAAGGAGAGGATTCTGGAGTCTTGAGCTTTGAATGAGGCACCCCACGGGAATTTTGGAAATAGCAAATAGAACTGACAATGATTTTGATTTGTCCGTCTTTGGGACCAGGACTGAGACTTGTAAAGGACATTAGAAATGTTGGTGTTGTTTGCTGTGATTAGCCAAGATTTTGCAGAAGGGAAAGAGAAAACACAATTGGATATTTTTATCACATAAACACCCAGAGCAATTCCTTGTATATGGTAGTTGCTCACCTGGATGGAAGTAGTAGGCCCCCTGATCCTCTTAGACCTTTCATCAACTTTTCATTCCAACAGAGAGGACTTGCATTACTAACTCTTGTTCTCATCACCAATGCATTTTAAATGGGGTCTGCTTTTGAAGATCACCCAGAAGCTTCCACCAGTCCAGAATTCAATGGATCATTTATTGGCTGGCGTTGCCAATGAGTCTAAAATATCTATGGTCCAAGCCCTAACCTGACATCTGATCAGCTTCCAAGTATAATTTAAAGTGCTAGTTATTATCTACTGTATAAAGCCTCATGTAGCTTGGCACTGAGGAATTTCCAGGTGCAGTTTCTCCAGCTGGAATCAGCCTCCAGCTGGAATCAGTTTGTGGGGTGAAACTACCAGTAATCTTCCATTTCTGCAAACTAAGCGCTACTTGGGGCTTCTACATGCTGCTTTTCTATAGCAGCGCCAATACCTTAGAAGAGTCACCTGCTTGAAGTAAGGTTGCCTTTCTAAAACAACATTGAAAATGAAGTTGTTCTAGAAGGCCTACAGTGAAGTATGTCTACCTCACTTTATGACTTTATGATTATATGATTTTTTTAAAAAAATTTGATATGGAAGTTTCATTTTGTGCCTTGACACTCTAAACTCCTAAGAAGTTTGGAATTGTGACAGATTAAAAAAAATCTAAGAAATTAAAAAAATAACAGATATTCCAGCGAAATTTTATGTACCGGTATATGTTAAATAGTGAGGGGGATAAAATTGACTTCCATGGAATCACTTAATAGAGCTGGTCTGAAGCAGAATAATTCCAAAACTCCAACCAGCTACATTTTCTAATTTTTCTTGGAAAATGTATATTTCTTCAACAGTATGGCAGAGTCAATCCGCTAATGATCTTGGCTGAAATTCTAAAGAGCCCTTAATTTGTAAAAACTCAAATGTTAATTTCAGAGCAAAAATCTGTAAGAACTCACTTTTGGCATGCATTTTTGGCTGTAGGCTGTGCACAGATTCCCCAGGGAACTCGAAATTGGAGAATTGATACTGCATACTTGCTTGTGTATCCTTTTATAGCTAGGGTGGAATTTGCTACTCTCTTCTGATCTGTTTTGGCCTTTTTTATAGAGAAAGGAATAAAAATAATAATCATCCGTCATAAGAGGAGTTTTTATGACATATTGCCTGTATCAGTGCTAAACAAGGTAATTTGTTGCATCAAAGTTTTGCTAGAACCTGAATTATGCAGTGCAGATTTCAGCTTTTCTATTACCGTTCTGATCTTGATCAATTTCCTCTGAAAAGAACATGGATTTTCAACACATTACAAAATCTGATAACCTATTAGTTAATGCATACTGCATCTACTAACTGTACTTTTCTACCATTCTTTTTCTGGGTGATTTGACTTTTCTTTTTTCTTGCAGCTTTAAGTAAAGTAAGAAATAGACTTTGTCAGGGAAAATGCCCAACAGCAGCAAACTCTGAGGAACTGATTGGTCTATGCAGAGAAACTAACTGAATTTGAGTTTAGGATGATATTTACCAATGGGAAGCAGACTTACCAGCAATGCAATACCAGGCATGTTTGCTCTTTGATACTTATTTTAAAATAGGCATGCAGTCTATGGTGTGATCCTAAAACATTGATATGGAAGTGAATACCATTCAATATAGTATAGGCAGCATTGGTAGGCTCTTTCTGTATACCAGATTTTAAAAAAAAATCTATTTTCTCCACAGTGATGGATGTGTTTATTAGCTTTACTGGACTTGTCAGATTTTTTTCCTAAGCCATGGTGGCGCAGTGGTTAGAATGCAGTACTGCAGGCTACTTCTGCTGACTGCCGGCTGCCAGCAGTTCGAATCTCACCGGGCTCAAGGTTGACTCGGCCTTCTATCCTTCTGAAGTTGGTAAAATGAGGACCCAGATTGTTGGGGGCAATATGCTGACTCTGTAAACTGCTTAGAGAGGGCTGTAAAGCACTGTGAAACGGCATATAAGTCTAAGTGCTATTGCTATTGCTAAGGATGTTGCAAAAAGATGATGGTGCTCCAAGGGGATACGTTAAGCAAAGCAAACTGATTTAAAATATCAGCTGCACAAAGTATTGCACGAGCTAAAGAGATTTGCCTTATTTCTTGTGACCTTTCCATTTCGAATAATCAAAGGTGATGTAATAATGCTGAAATACTATTTAGCTGATTCTGGGTGGATTTGAAACTTGTATTTGAAGTGTAGTGGATACCGGCTTATTATATTTTAAAATAATATGCTGCTTCCATATAGTGAACCTTTTAGAAGGAAACATTTTGAAGAGGATAACATTATCAGCATCAGATCTCGAGGTGTTTTTAGCTGTCATGTATCATTTGCAAGCTCAGCTCAGCAAACTCAGGCAAGCCTTCAATATATTGCATTGCAGAATAAATTCTGTAACAGATTTGAAAGGTGCCCTATTTTTACCTCAGTAAATACTTGTATAAAGTTGCTCAGCTGGAATTTATATGCTGATCAGATATTCACTCCATCCTCAGGCACAGGCTGTGCATGGCAAGCTCACTTCAGAAAGTAAATAGCCACACATTTGATGTTATATAATGTACAGTTTGCAATAGAGTGCCCTGGAAGAGTGTTAGAGGTGTTATCCCTGTTAATGTTGCTGCTGGAAGTCGCAGCAGTTAAAGTGTAACATTGTTGGTGACCAACAAAAGTTTGACTGCTAAATATGCTTTCTTCACTTCTCAATAGAGATAGGTAACACTCATTTCAGTTGGCTTGTTGGGTTTTTTTTTTAATCAAATCAATCTTGCAGTTGTTGCAGACTTTGTCACTGAGCCATCAGAATGGCCAGCTTACCTCACATTTAGTGATCAGACAGATGATGCCAATATTGCAATTTTGGGGGTCCCAATGACTTTTTGAACAATACCAAAAAAAATCAACTTTTCACAAGACCTCTCCTTCCTGAAAAGGTGGTCTTTGTGAGAAGCATATTTTTTTCCTCTCCAAATTTCTCTATACCTCTGAAAATTCTCACCTTTTCATTTCTACTCCCCTCAGAATTGTTTGTTTACTTAGGCACTGGATTGTAGTCACCTTGCTACCCTCATTATTAGATTTGCTGGGAAACATCTTAATAAATCTTTATGACTTCTGCTTAAATTTATTTATTTATTTATTTATTTGTATTTATTTATTTATTTATTTATTTATTTATTTATTTATTTATTTATTTATTTATTTATAGTTCCTATCCCAAAAAAATTTATTTGTAATCCATGAATTCAGAAGTTCATTGAGTCATTCTAGTCACCAGATATACCAACAAATCAGAGGAACACCCTTGGAATCACCACTCTCAGGGCTCATAGCAGAAACCATAATGCAACATGTAGAAACTATGACATTCCAACACATACAACCAAAAGTATAGATCTGGTATGAAGGCAACACCATCATAATAAAAAAGAAGAACTTGAGAAAACACATGAAACCATCAAAAATTTCTTCAAAAGAATACAATTCACAAGGCAAGAAGAAAACAATACACTGCTCAGCAGAGGAAACTATGACAAATTAGAAATGCAAATCTATTGAAAAACAAGAACTATGAATTATAGTCCTACCTCAGGAGTGAAAGCCAACTGAGTGACTTTGGGCCAGTCACTCATTCTCAATCCAACTAACCTCACAAGGTTGTGGTTGTGAGGAAAATAGGTGGAGGAAGAAGTGTTAGATATGTTTGCTGTCTTAGATGTTTCTGCCTTAATCAATAGACTTTACCATCCCAAAACCACAAGCCTGGGGGATGGAGTGAAAAGTTGATGAAATTTCAAACTGTCCAAAATTAGAAAGACAAAAAATAACTGAAGAAAATATGAATAATGTCAGTCATCACCAGAAATCCAGAAAAGTTGAGTATCTTCATGAAAAGAAAAATGGAATATCGAAGCAGGAAAACCTTGCACAAAAGTTTGCAGTAGGAGCAAAAACCTGAAGTCCAAAACAAGTCAAGATTGCTCATTCAAAGCTTTTGTAATCTCAAGAAGCATGAGGACTTCAACACTATCTGTATGATTCCATGGCATCAACTGTGTGTGATAATTAAGTCAATTTATTCCTGGTTCAGTTGCACATGTTCAAAAAAGCAAAGACAAAACATGTTTTGGTTTTATGGAGCTTGTGAATTATCAATTTTCCTATTTTGATGAACAACAGCACAATGCTTTTTTATTATGCAATAAACATTAAGAATCATAGAACTTTGGGTAGAAAGATTGAATCCCTGGAAAGGTGTTATATTTTGGCTCTCTCTCTCGAGGTAAGACAGAATTTCAATTTTGAAGAGGATGATTTGATCTTTCCAATCTTAACCTTGCAAAATATTGGATTAGATAATTCATTGGACTCCATTCTACAAATCAGTCAGAATCAGAAATAACAGTTGAGAATCTTGCCAAGATACTGAGAGAAAATTCTGCCCCTTTGGGCTTGAGTCTGCCATTTCTTTCATCCCTATCCTTGGCTATAAACAGCTGATGGCATCTATTTGAAGCATGGGTGGAAATCCAATGTGGTTTCTCCGGGCTGTAGTAGAAATTTCTGGCAAGATGGGGCAGGATAGGAAGGGGAAATTTTATCAGTTTATCAAACTTTCAATTTCTGAAATATACTTTTTTTTTCCCTTAAAGAAAATGGAGTGCTATGTCAGCCTGGTGAAAGTGTAATAAAAAACAAAGATTGCAATTCCATGGCTGCTGAAAGCTTTATAGTACTAACATCCTTTCTAGCCTTTTACACAATATATTTAGTTAATAACCTCCCTCTCCAGAACAGCTATATGATGTTTTGCAGCAAAAAGCTAAATCTTCTATTAATAGCCACTAAGTATAAATGCACTCTCACTGACATGTTGCATTTGAATTATGTCTGTATGGAGTTAACGTCTCTGCATTTCTGCCATCCTCTTCCTTTTCTCCATTTCTGCCATCCCCTTCCTTTTCCTGGGGTGATCTCCCATTCTGCTTTGCCATCCAAATTTCTTATATGATGCAGTATTTCTGGTAGCTTCATCCATAGCAATGCAGGGGCTGCTGCTTAAGGAGTCATATGTGGATCCAACAGGCTCTGCTGGACAGCAGCACTTCACTTTTGCAGCCATGGGCTATAGATCTGTATTTGCATAGAGAAATAGTGATCCAGCCTAAAAAAGCCATAATCATAATGAAAATCACAACAGAGACAGGAACCACATCTTAGATGCCATCCAGTCTCCCTATTTTCTTTGGAAACTCTATAGCACATTTCAGTCTCCTTCCATTGTATTCCTGGAACTTCTCATCTTTTAAAGAAGTGGAGTGAACATAGTGACATGCAGACGCGGAGAGAGTTCCTGAAACTAGCAGGGAAACATTTGACTTTTCTCAAAGGAAAAGGTTTCCCATCCTGGTTAACAAGAAGATTCCTTTACTCAAATTACCTTCTCAGGGAACAGAAGTGCATTTCTAGATGGTCTGTATTCAGAGAACTCAGTTGCCATTAAAACCTTGCCCTTTTCGTAGCACACGAAGGAGAGTGATATGGCCTCATCAGTGCTTAAACCAGAAGAGCAAAAAGTGTAGCCAGCACTCCCCAGGGCCAAAAATTCCAGTTCACAAAGTACCCAAATGTTGCCTTTTGCAATATCATGAAGCAGAATGTCTTTAACTTTGTCAAACTTTCTTATGGATGCAATAATTTAATTAATATTGAGCAGCAGTATAAATTAGGAGCCAAACTCTACCCTTCTAACAGCTACTCTATTTTAATCCCTTTATCTTAGCAAAACTTGTTGCAGCTCTTCCCCTAGGAAGATGGCAAGACTTGTGTATCATCTAGTTTTAGAAAAGGCATTCTAGTTGTCCGTGAATGCCCACTCCAAAGCCTCTACCTAGGGAGGCTTTGCATATTAACAAAACAGGCAGCACAGTTCATAACACTATGCTAATTAATTAGTTGCTGAGTTCTGCAAGAAACTAATGCAAGTTATTGTATTGACAGTGGACTGTCAATTTTGACATTAAAATTACCTTACTTTGAGTGGAAATATTATCACTCAGTGAGGGAGACGGGCAGTCTCTAAATGTGATGAATAAAAATAAAATAAAATAAAATAAATAAATTATCCTTAATGTGTACCTTTTGTTAGTAATAAATTTACATGAAAGTTCCAGGGGCACAAATTATGGATTACATCATCTTTTCATTAATGAACATCTTAGAATATGGAATTTCCTGAAGCACACTTCTACAGGTTCTTCCACTGTATTAAGTTATCTGTAGGGTAGGTTTGTCAGTTAGGCTATGTTATCCTGTGATACAGACTGATGTTATCCTTGCAAGAGAGTTCAGACAAAAAGCACACCCAGAAGTACTAGCTCTATCTGAATTGTAATGCTACATTAATAGAATCTTGAAGGTCTGAATGTATCCCTACCTCCTTTCACTTTTACTCTCCTGAAAATTAGAGAGGGTCTCTTCTGGGATGCTTTTGCCACCCCTCCACCATTGCTAGGACTAGGTTATGGTTTTTCCTCTGTTTCCCAAGGTCATTCCCACATACCATTATATCTGATCTCAACCAGGAAGCTATTCCAAAGGGCAAAGGCTGCTACTGAAAAGCAGCATCTCTAGGATTCATCCCTGCTCACTTCATAGAAATGGGATTCAGTCTTTGTTTTCTACTGGCTGATTGTATCAGTCAGGTTAGTGATGAAAAAAGAAAAAAGGAGACCAGGTACCAAGCCTGTCCAGGGATACAGGTAGAAAACAGCATTTTGTTTTCCTGGAAGCCTACTGGGAGCCAATGCAGGATTCAACCCAAAGGTATAATTCACTATAGAATGCTGGCTTTAAAAAATCTGCTCTATTTTGAACTAATTGCAGTTTCCACATGGTCTTCAGAGGCAACTCTATGCAGACCACATGGCAGTAATCCAGACAAGTGATGATGGGGTCCTATCACTCCAGGTAGGATTACAACTGGTGTAACAGCCATGCTGGAGGGAAATCCCCCTGATCATGGTCTCCACCTGCTTAACAAGCAGTAGGTGCAAGTCCAATTTGTTTTTTTTTGGGGGGGGGTGCAATACTGCATTCTCAGTGCACATATAGCAACTCCATCTTACTTGATTTCAGCTTGATCCAATTCCATTCCATCCAACCAAGTTGTGTCACAGAAGGCCCATTGGACCATTCAAACCTTATGATTTTGAGTTATGTAATCTGATTTTATTTCGCACTCCAAAAATAGTTGGTTGTTGCTGAGTTCAGGTGATCAAAGGTGGAATAGATTCTGAAAAATAATCCAAGGTATTCATGTCTGAGAAACGCTAAGCTAATCTTTTGGTATAAAGCTGCCTTATATCGAGTCAGATGTTTGGTCTACCTCGGGATACAAGGATTTCAACCTAAGGCATTCTGCATACGAAGCATGCATTCTGTTTTTGTGCATTTTCCTTCTTTGATACACAAGCTTGTCAATGGAAACACATTTCTTGTTAGAGTGCTGTGATCTTCCTTTCTTTTATTTATTATCAGGCACTTTCAAGATGCCAGAGGGCTTGAGTCTTCAGAAGGTAGAAATGGAATGTGTTGTCATGTTGATCCTCCTTCCCCTGTTGAGCTCTGAACTCCACATTATTAGGAGATTGCCACATGTTTTCTAAGGAACATGTGATATATTCGCTGATTTTCTGTTAAGAGGAGTCATGCAGCTCAATTCCCTACTTGTCACTTTGAAAAGACAGGGGACATGAGTGCTAGAACTTTGGTCATAAAAATACAAGCATCGTTAGCAAAGAGAGCAAGAAGAAATGAAACAGCCTTTTGATTCTTGAGCTGGAACTAAGTGAAACCCACTGCCAGCTACAGGCAAATTTTCATTTTTCCTCATGAGCCAAATCTGCTAAGACAAATGGGACATCAAATATTAATTTAGCACTTTCCTCTAAAATATAAATTGTTCAAATGTACATGTGCTCATTTTGTTTCGGAATGAAGTTAGTCCCACTGGCTACCTGTAACACTGAGCTAGAAGTGTTCTGTTAAATAGTTTAGCCACTTGAGAAGTAATTGCCAATAGACCGGATATCCTCCTACTAAATCAAAGTACAGTGCTATACATACAGTCTTTTGCCCTTTTCAGATTTGGATTCATTCCGTTTTTGCTTAAAATTTTATGCAGCGAAGGTTATACAAGCATATGCTCTCTATTACAGAATAGGTAAGCACCTTGTGATTGAGGGAAAATAATGGGCCCTCAGCCAGAAAATTAAAAGCAGTTGAAAAATGAAAGATCTGCTATGGGTCACTGAGATAGAGATATTATAATCTCAGTGTAAATTGTGTCAACTAGGGTGCTGTGTGTATATTGTGTGATAGATACATCTCTGGTCCCAAACATTTCTGTTTGTTGCCAAACGATTGCATAATGAAGGAAATGGATAGAATAGTATTTTACTGCTTTCGTTTTTAAATCATGCTTCTTTTGCTGTTGAGGTCAAATGAAAAACCCTCTCCTTCTCATCTTGTATTTGGAAGACATCCATTCTGGCTGTGACAGCATCCTTGAAGGGAAACAAGACTTTCTGAGCAATCAGTGGTTTGAAAAGAAAATCTTCCAGGCTGGAAATCACAAGATCTTTCATCTTAAAGGGTTAATTCTCCCCACATGAGAATTCTCTTCCTTGTGCCTTTTATAAAGATGTTTTATGCATGAAGCAACATACTGTATGTAACGAAATTACCACCCCATCTTCTATATAAATAAAAATGTAAATGTTCGTTTGTTCAAAATCTTAAATCTCCGAAAGTTCTTCACCGATTGCTTTGAAATTTTGACACAACGTTATATTCGAATATGCGCGTGTTTTTAAATACCTATATTATATAGATGTCACACCTGTGACAGGTAACAACATGTTTTTGTGAAAAACAGCACCATCTGTTGGACGTAAAAGCAACACACACTATACTAAATATGTTACGATTCCATTTCAATGTTTCTGATTTACGATCCATTTACGATTTCCACATTTCCAATATAAATCGCACATGGCTGAAGATATTTTTCGTCAAATACACAAGGAAAATTCAAATATGAACATGCATTTCACAGCAGAATTCTACAACGAAGCATTGATAATGATTGAAGATTTCTGCTTAGAAATCGCGAACAAAGTTCTCAATCAATTGGGAATGTCAACACCAAATCGATCTGCTGCTGCTTCGTTCGATGTAGAATTGCATCCTGAACAAAATTACAACACGGGTGCTCACCAGACTGAGCCACAGCAATGCGTGGCCGGGTACAGCTAGTTATATATATGAAAGTAAATTAGTCAAAATAACCAGAACTTTGGTGTCCTTCCAAATGAATGATGAGACAAATGGGCATAGGATATTTCAGAGGAGTGAAAAGAACAAACAAGCCTGTGTGGACAAGTTCTAAATGGGGACTCATATTTCACCTCTTACACCCTTTAGGACAAAGGTGGGGTAACCTTTATCTTTGAAGACAATGTCAATGTGCGTGTGAGTAAATAACTTAGTATGAGACAAGACAGATCAAACTATGGGCAGAGAGAAATGGTAGTGAACAGAGTATGTAGTTTTGCAAAAGGCTAGAGTGCTTGAATAAGCAGCTTGAATCCACTGAGTCAGTAATATCCTAAACCTTTCCGGATTGTATTTGATTATTTGTTACATTCATATGCAATCTTTCTTCTGAAAGCTCAAAGGGGCACACATCAGAGTTTCTTCTCACTGTATGCATATAAGAATCATGTGGGAGGGGTGGGACTAAGAAACAGTCTATGCATATATGTGATTGGCCTAAGTATCCAGGGAGCTTTGTGGTGGCAGGAAGACTTGCACTGCACAAGTCTTAACTTTAACCATTGCACATGAATGAATGAATGAATGAATGAATGAATGAATGAAGATATATATATATGGGTATATATGGGAGGGAGCATACTGCTTCCTTTCGCCTTTCGGCCCCAATCCAGGGGCCATGCAGGCAGTCGCTTTCATGACAAACCATTTTTCTATATATAAAATTTTACTGATAAAGAAATGAAGGGAGACTAGTATCAGTAAAAAAAATTTACCTCCCAGAACCCTGAAATAAGTGCTTGGCCTTATTGCCATGCACTCAAATGCCCAATTGGGCTTATTATCAGGGGATGTCTTATTTTGGGGGTTTTACTGATAAAGAAATGAAGGGAGACTAGTATAGATCTATTTCAAGCTATTTAGCTCTCATCAGCTAGCCATACCCTTATGGGATTTGAACCTGGGCTGCTTGCCTTGTCAGGCAATTGCTTTACCCTCTAAGCCACAGGCTCTCCTCCCTACATAAGCTGAACCAGGGGAGGGATTATATGCTTTTTCTGTCGAGTCACCTCCAGACAGAAGGTTTGCCTAACGGCCCAGGTTCAAATCCCAGTAAAAAGGGGTGTGGCTAGCTGATGAGAGCTAAATAGCTTGAAATAGATCTATACTAGTCTCCCTTTATTTATGTAAAAATATGTA
>QLTV01012198.1:6217820-6288027 GCA_003457575.1 Thermophis baileyi | reverse complement strand
ATAGCACTGGGCCTCTTCAGATCAAGCATTTATTTTAAAAAGCTTCTTCATTTTGTTAAGTTGTCTAGAACAATAATAAAGCAGTCTTTAAAAAGTAAGTCTAATAATTTGAACATTCTATAGACATTTATAGTTATTGACTTATCTCCTTGCATCCAGTTTCAGCAGTCTGATTTGCACAAGAAAATAAAATGCTGCCTCTGCCTCCCAGCAAGTTGCCTCCTTGCAGTTCTAGTTTCACTTTCATTTTAGCACTGGGCCTGCATGCAGCCTCTCAGCNGCATTCTATAGGCATTCATAGTTATTGAATTACTTCCTTGCATCCAGTTTCAGCAGTCTGATTTGCACAAGAAAATAAAATGCTGCCTCTGCCTCCCAGCAAGTTGCCTCCTTGCAGTTCTAGTTTCACTTTCATTTTAGCACTGGGCCTGCATGCAGCCTCTCAGCTGATGGTCGGGAGGCCATAATCACTTGCTTCTGCTAATCAGGCTCTGCACTGTTTGCTGCAAGGAGGTAAATTGCTGGGAGGCAGAGGCCAAAGGATGGGGGTGGCTGGGTGGGGCTACATTCGGTGTATAAGATGCACCCAAGTTTTCACCCTCTTTTTGGGAGTAAAAAGGTGTGTCTTATACTCCGAAAAATACGGTACATGGAAAATTTCAAGTTTGTAGGCTTTACGGTTCTGGAGATTTCAAAATTAGATGTCTGGATAACCAGCTACCCCATCTCTGCTTTATATATATATATATATGCCCTTGGTGTTGTATGATTGAAATATAGAATAAAAGTTTAAGAATAATTTATAAAATTGTTGCAGGGCAAAATGGCAACATTTCAAAACATAACATCTATACAGACCTCAGGAGACTCTTGTAAACAATCAACAGTATTAGAAAACATTCTTAAGATATACCCGTGATGGTGAACCTATGGCACGCGGAGCCATATCTGAGGGCACGCGAGGCGTTGCCCTATGTCAGCTCCAGCATACATGTGCGTGCTGGCCAGCTGATTTTCTGCCTTCTGGAGGGCAGGGGGGGAGGCCGTTTTTGCCCTCCCCAGGCTTCAGGAAAGCCTCTGGAGGCTGTGGATGGCAAAAAATGGGCCCAACGGGCCCACCGTAAGTTCAGAAATGAACTTCCGGTAGGCCTGTTGGGCCGTTTTTTGCCTTCCCCAGGCTTCAGCAGGCTTTCCTGAAGCCTGAGGAGGGTGAAAAACGGCCCAATGGGCCTACTGGAAATCCGGAGGCTTCAGTGAGGCCTGCGCACATGCGTGGGGGGGCAGGGGAGTTGTGTACGCATGCGGGGGGCAGGCATTGCATTATGGGTGTGGGCATGCGCACATGCGCTATCGCGGGCGCGCATGCCCTTTTGGCACCCGAGCAAAAAAAGGTTCACCATCACTGAGATATACCTTAGGTCCATCTAATAGGGATGTTCAGATCTGTCAATATTCAATCTGAACTAAGTCTCGCAGGCTTAGATTTGGATATGTGCTCAAGCTTTGAAGACAAGAGGACTAAATCTAAACAGAACTCAAAATATTTTTTCGGAAATATGCGCAAAAATATTTATAGGCTATAACAGGAAGGCATCAAAACACCTGTTATCAAGCTCTAGCATTGATTCAGAAAAAGTTGGCTAGATAGCTTGCAAGATTTCACAGCAACAGGTTTAAATATTTTATTGGACCTCTTTGAGGCAGCGATAGCAAGAATAAGAAAATCATAGCATAGCACAGCAGTCACCAAATTGTTCAACTAAAAATTCATAGAGAAGTTATGCTGAACCCATGCAGAAAATGATCTACTAAAACTTCCAAAAACTGTTTTAAAATAAGCTATACATCTGATATAAACGAATAATTAATCTGTACTATACATAATAATCTAACTTTAATTACACTACATCAGACTCACTAAAGAAGAAAACTTAGTAATAAAGCAGACAAGGACAAGACAGATTAATAGCAGAAAGAAAACAAGTTTTTTTAAAAAAAAACATTAAATTTAATTAAAGTGAGAATGAAAAGGACTTGAAAGGGGATAAAAAGAAGCCTTGAAAGAAAAGAAAACTGGCAGATAGACTTGACACAGAGATAAATAAGGACTATACTGCATATCAGACAAGCAGACTGAGAGTTTGAGGAATGATGAAAGTGTTTGGATTTGGGAAAGAAACAGCATAAATCTCTGCCTCTCTTATTCTCTGTTTCCCAAAGTGACCTTTCCTAAACAAATTTTAACAGAAGAATGAGACATAAGCCACAAAATAGCACATTCCAAAATCTCTATAGGCAATGCAGATATTATGAAACTCGCTGGGCAACTATCAGAGCATCTGTCCATGCTAATAAAATGATCTTCCCCAACAGTTTCCCTAGATGTTGAAATGGAGTGGGGAGATAATCAAGGTGACAACCAAGGGGCCTAGAAATCAATCACTTCCCGCCTCCATGTACTGACTGAAACTGCTCCTTCAGGAAGGAAAATCATTGAAGAATAGTGGCCTTCTCCCTTAGCCCTCAGAGACAGCTCACCAGGATACCACGACTAATGGCACTGAAAGCTGCTGAGAGATCAAACAGAACCAGGAGAGTTACATAAGCCCTATCCAGAGTGTATTGATAATACTCCAAAGATTCTGGAGTGTAATCAATGCTGTCTCCATGCTGACCACGAGTCTGAAACCTGACTAAAATGGGCCGGTAATTTGTTTTCTCCAAGGCCCTCTGCAACCATGGGCCAATAATTTTCCCCACAACTTTTCTCTAAATGGAAAGTTGGAAATGAATCAATAATTGTCAGTAATGACTGGGTTGAGTTAGGACTTGTTGAGAAGGGGGCAGACCACCACTTCCTTCAGAAAACATGGCAATGTATCTTCTTATCAATGACACATTCACCATCTTTCTGACCCATTTTCAACAGAAAATTGATCCATCTATTGTAGTTGCTTATTATTTTCCAAAACGTATGTTTCTATGGTTTCAGGCAGGAGTCTTACTAGATCCTTTCTGGAAATGGCCTGAGTTGAAGGGCCATTGACATACTGTAGGAACTCTTATGGCCAAAACTCTGGTCCTTCCTCTTTGGAAGTTCAAAGCCCTTGATGTCAGGTTCCGATGCGATGAAAGACTCCAAACATAGAAGATGGTTAGAAGATGGTTTATGTGCACTTACTGACACCCACAATCAACGAAAGGAGAATATTGTTAGAACTACCGCTCTGTGCCCCCACCACCTTATAAAGCAATCAAACCCACTTATCCAATAGTTCAGCCCACCCATTTCCCAATTAACTCATTTACCACTTAGCATAACTCAGCCCCACCCAGCAATCAACAACCAGTAATCAACAATCCAACCACACCCCCACATGCAGCCTTGTCAAGCAGCCCACAAGCAAGCCAACATTCCCGGCCACAACTCCACTGTGCAATCCCACGCTCTTCAGGGCAGCCAGATGCCCACACCCCCATTCTTCATCACCTCGTCAAATTCATAGGGAGGTGCCTGCCGCTCTCTGCACTTCCCAACTGTCAAAGTCAAACGGAGGCTCCTGCTGGTCCGGACAAGCGGCGGCGCACCTGCGACATCATTTGAAGGTGTCCAGCATGGCGAAAGGGCTGGAGAGGTGGGTAGCTGCTGGAGAGGCTCACGCTTCGTTCCCGTCACCACCCCACCGAAATGGCAGCCCCGAGCCACTGGAAGCACCGGGACTGACATGCGTCCCCCCACTACCACAGAGACAGGTTCTGGAATACAAATATTACAATGAGTGGTCTCCCTGGCCAACCCCCCCCCCGGTTTTCCCGGATGCTTCCGATGGAACTTGGCGGTCACTCGAGAGGCCCTGACATCCTTGCTTGGGACCCAGGATGCTTCTGAGAGGGGATACCCTTTCTACAGTATCAAATACTGCAGTCATCCTCTGTGCCACAGGGTGTCTAGTATTTCTTTAACCTCATAATGTTGTTCCCCTCCCACCATGACAGGAGGTGGTGGGGTAGCAATGGGTCCTCTGATCTGAGTTATGTGAGTGGGTCGTAGTAGGCTGCAATGGAAAACTGGATGGGTTTTCCCTAGCAGTCGGGGAAGACGAAGTTGTATAGTTACAGGGTTAATAACTCGTACAATGGGGAAGGGCCCTATGTACTTAGGGCCAAGTTTCTTACAAGGCAGGTTCAATTTCAGATACTTGGTGGATAGATACACCAACTGCCCTACATGGAACATGGGTTGTGCCATCGCTTTTTGTCCGCCTGCCTTTTGTATTCATCAGCTGCCTGGCTTAAAGCCTCTTTCACCACTTTCCACACACTGCTTGTTTGTTCCATCCATGCCCAGACTCCCATGTCGGTTGGGGCCACCCTAGGACACTCCGGTATCGGCACGAACTCCTGGCCCATTGCCACTTGGAATGGGGTAAACCCCGTACTACCATGGCACATAGCATACAGTGTTATTGTATGCTACTTCAGCACACAGGAGTAGATCAGCCCAATCGGTTTGCTGATGTCTTACATAGCATCTCAAGTAACGTTCTACCATGGCATTGGCTCTTTCGACTGCTCCATTGGTTGCGGGGTGAAACGCTGAGCTTAGGCCTTGTGATGACCCGATTCTAGTCAAGAAATCCCGCCAAAACCTGGCAGTAAACTGCACCCCTCTATCCGATATCACCCTCTGAGGAACGCCACGAAGGCGATAGATATGGACGAGAAATAACTTGGCCAGTTTTCTGGCAGAAGGGAGGCCGGAGCAGGCTATAAAATGGGCCTCCTTCGAAAATAAATCTATCACAGTCCAAATGACTGTGTTGCTGCGACTTTCCGGTAGGCCCACAATAAAATCCATGGTTATCTGTTCCCACGGGCGCACTGGGGCTACCAAGGTGTGCAACAGGCCTGGTGGTTTGCCAGGTTGGGATTTCATGGTAGCACACACCACACAGTTCTTGACATATTCCTCTATATCCCTTTTAATTTGGGGCTGCCAGAACTGTCGGTTGGTTAGATGCAGGGTTTTCAAATACCCAAAATGGCCGGCGGGGCAAACGTCGTGGCAGCGCCTCAGTACTTCCAACCGAATAGCCTGGGGAACATATAGCTTGGACCCCTTCCAGGTAAAACCGTCCCTTTGGGTGAGTAGGGACCCATTTTCCTTGTACCATTGGTCTACCGGAAGGGCGGTTCGAATGGCTTGTGGGATGGGGCCACTAATTCCCTGTTGGGATGTAGAAAGAGGGGATTTTGAGTCTAGTGCTTGGGTCCAATCTGACGGAATGATGGCTTGCACCATCTCCTCCCTGGCACTGTCATATTGTGGTTTCCTAGAGAGAGCATCCGCCAGAAAGTTCTTTCCAGCTGGTATGTATTTTAAGGTAAAATTAAACTGCCTGAAATACAGTGCCCATCTCACCTGCTTCGGTGACAGCCGTCGTGGGGTTTGGAGTGCCTCCAGGTTCTTGTGGTCTGTCCACACCTCAAAGGGTACAACCCCCCCCCAGTAGGTGCCGCCATGTCACCAATACCCATTTAACCACAAAGGCTAGATCAGCCAGTTACGCTCGGTCTCCGTTAACTTTCGCGACATATAGGCACATGGCTGCAGTGCTCCATCTTCGTTCCTCTGTAGGAGGACTGCAGCCACCGCCACATCACTGGCGTCAGCCTGCACCACGAAAGGCTTAGTCGGATCTGGGTGTCAGAGAACTGGTTCTTTCACGAACAGAGCCTTTAAGCGCTCAAATGTTTGCTGGCACTTAAGAGTCCATTGTATCGGTTGACCTGGACGGGGTTTCGTATTGAGGTGTTTTATCTTTAGGAGGTCAGTTAGCGGCAAAGCCACTTGGGCAAACGACAGAATGAATTGGCGATAAAAGTTGGAGAAACCCAGAAAGCTTTGTAACTGCTTTTGGGTTTTGGGGGCTTGCCAATATATTACAGCTGTGACTTTAGAGGGGTCCATCTCCACTCCCTTCAGTGATATACGGAATCCTAGATAGTCCAATCAAGTGTGGTGAAACTCACATTTTGACAGTTTCACATATAAATGAGCATCTAACAGTTTTTTAAGAACTTGGCATACTAGGGCAATGTGCTCTTCCATGGTTTTTGTGTATATAAGTATATCGTCAAGGTAGACTAATACCCATCATACAGGTGTTCATGCAAGACCTCATTGATAAGCTGCATGAATACAGCTGGAGCGCATTGCAGACCAAAGGGCATTACTCTAAACTGGTGGCTCCCAAGGGGGCAATTAAAGGTGGTCTTCCATTCGTCCTCCGCTTTTATCCGTACTCTATAGTATGCCTCTCAGAGATCCAATTTGGTGAAAACCCGTCTCTTCGCCAAACGGGCCAGCATATCTTTCATTAGCGGAAGGGGGTACAGATGTTCCACGCATACTGCGTTGATCCCCCTAAAGTCGACGCATAATCGCAAGCTTCCGTCTTTCTTTTCCCCAAAGAGAATGGGTGCAGCCACCCGAGATCTCGTGGGCTGGATAAACCCCCGTTTTAGGTTCTTTTCGATGTATGCCCTCATCTCCTTCAGCTCTGGTGGAGTCATGGAATACATTTTGGGCTTCGGTAATGTAGCCCCAGGGAGAATCTCTATCCCGCAATCGGTGAGGCAGTGGGGAGGCAAGGTGTTGCATTCTTCTTCACTGAATACCCCCTTCAAATCTGCGTACACCTTGGGGTAACTTAGTCCCCCGTGTTCCTGTAACTGCACTATGGCCTCCATTCCACCATGGCCTAGGATTGGGGATCGGGGTCGCTCTTCATGCGGTGGCGGAGTAGGCCCCAGGCCTATCCGCAGGTGGCGACAGCCACCCCCCCCCACCAAATTGTCGGGCCCCACTTATCCAGCCAGGCTAAACCCAAGATTATGTCCTCGGTTATCTTTGGTACTACCACAAACCGCAGGACTTCCCGATGGGTCCCCATCTCCATAACTACGTCTTCCGTAACGTGGGTGGCAGGCTGCCCTCCTAGCAATGACCCATCCATCTGTTCAAACCGTATAGGCCTGGACAGCCGCCGGAGTCCCAGCCCCAGACTCGTGGCAACCTCTGTGCTTATCAAGCAACGGGTGCACCCTGTATCTACCAAGGCTGTACAATTCCTTCGTCTCCGTGCCTCTACCACACTAGGGATCACGAAAGGCTTAATGGGCATACTCACCATTGGGTCACACTCTGCATCCTCCTCACTGCCACTGGTGTTTAGTCCTTTAGTTGGGCTGGCAATCACTGGGGTCACAGGTACGGTCTGTTGAGCTCCCCTTAGCTTCTCTGGCGTGGTCTTGATACCTTTCCTGGCCATCCCTTGCCGCACACTGGGGGTCCCTGCTCCCTTTTTCAGTCCAGCTTCTGCACACTCAGCTGCTCAATGGCCCGGTTTTCTGCATCTGAAGCACGTCAGGGGTGGCCTAGCTGGCACAGGCAGCCCAGGTTCCGCCACCTGTTGGGGCTTTGTAGGTATGGGTGGATTTCTTGAAGTGAAGCCAGTGGGACGAAATGGGGCTTTTTGCCCCCACACTCCCCTCTTTTGCCAATCTTCCTTGAACTCTACACCCAATTCCGTAGCAGCTTGGAACCAAGCCGTTAAGCGGTGCAGCAATCCCCGGCACATGCAAGCCTGGTGTAGGGTCCAGTCAAGGCCCTCTTTAAATTGGTGTACCACCAAACATTCTGGCCAACCTCGCACCTTGCCTGCCAGACGCCGAAAGTACTTTATATATTCCTTCACTGGCTTTCCCCTTTGTCGCACTGCCAAGAGTCCCTTGAGAGTTGGTCGGCATACAAATATAATAAATAATAATAATAATAATAATAATAATAATAATAATAATAATAATAATAATAATAATAATAATAATAATAATAATAATAATAATAGCAGCTCCCCCTCTGCCTGCTGGGACCTAGTGGTATCTTCAAAGCGTTCCTGGAAGGCGGCCAAAAAGAGGCCATTTCCCAATTAACTCATTTACCACTTAGCATAACTCAGCCCCACCCAGTAATCAAAAACCAGTAATCAACAACCCAACCACACCCCCACATGCAGCCTTGTCAAGCAGCCCACAAGCAAGCCAACATTCCCGGCCATAACTCCACTGTGCAATCCCACACACTTCAGGGCAGCCAGATGCCCACACCCCCATTTTTCGTCGCCTCATCAAATTCATAGGGAGGTGCCTGCCACTCTCTGCGCTTCCCAGCTGGTCCGGGGAAGCTGCGGCACGCCTGTGATGTCATTTGAAGGCGTCCAGCATGGCGAAAGGGCTGGAGAGGTGGGTAGCTGCAGGAGAGGCTCGTGCTTCATTCTGGAGAGGTGGGTAGCTGCCGGACAGGCTTGCGCTTCGTTCCCATTGCCACCCCGCCGAAATGGCAGCCCCGAGCCACCGGACGCACCGGGGTTGACACTTGAGAGATCTGTACTCCACCAGCAATGTTACAAAATTCACAAGCTATATAAAGGGGGCAATTCTTACATAATTTTTCAAATGTTGCTGACCTTTCATTTTCTTGATCACCTGCCCTTCCTTCACACTGATTTCAACTGACAGCTTCCATGTGGAGTCTGGCACAAGCTGTAGATGGAGCAGGAGTCTTCTCTGTTGGATTAGTGGTTGACTACGGTCCCAGCTGACTATAGTCTTCCTTCATTACAATAAGGATATGACTACAATGTTTTGACATTTTTAAACAATATTGCTGCTTTTCCTGGACCTACTTCTTAATCTGTGGGAGATAAATGAACAGAATTAGAAAAATCATCAGTGCTCATGAAGATGTAATTACCAGCAATGATACATCAGATGATCCTCTATTGTGCATTTATAAAGGAACAGAGAAGGAATTATAAAATCCTCATAGTAGTTAATCCATTCTCTAAAAATGGCAAAAGAAAAATCAAGAAAGTGAAATCATAATGTTGGCCTCTATTAGGAGAAAAATGCTGGGGAAATGATTATACAAATGACTGGTTTTTTAAAAAATAAATAAATAAAAGCTCTTACAGAATAGATCCACTAACACATGGGTGTCAAGCTCATTGCATCACGTTGCTGTCACATGACGTTTCGCAACATTTTTCCCATTCGGGAGCTGGGGCGGGCATGGCCTGCACGTGATGTCACTGGCAAAATAACTGATTTTATTTTGGATGCTATTTGGAACCCTGACACGTGATGCATCCGGCCCATGGGCCGCCAGTTTGACACCCCTGCGACTAACACAATCTTCCCCAACCATCAGAAGTGCCAGAACTACAGTACCCAGATTTCTCAGTCACTGTCCACGATAGCTGGGAATTCTGGAGAATGTTGCCCAAACATAGCAGCAGGCTGTCAGACTCGGGAAGGCTTCTTTGGTTATTGTAACAAACTGTTTCACATAAGTGGGTATTGATATACTACTTCTTTTTTTTTAAATGGCTACAAGGAAGCTGCTAATGACAAATGCAAAGCTAAAATGCCTAATTCCATTTACTAATGTTTAAGTAACGGCTTAAATGAGATATTACCAGGAATATGGAGCTGCAGCTTTTATGTGCACTGCACGTAACATTATGTTATCTGGGAAATAGCTTAAAGAGGCACAGAATGGCAGTATTTTTTTAAGTTTCAGAAAGCTTTGCTGCATCATCCCTTTTCAAGTCAGAAACAGCGACTGCTTCTCTCATGTGACCCTGTCCCATTGGGACAGTGTTTCTCAACCTCAGCAACTGTAAGCTAAGTGGACTTCAGCTCCCAAAATTCCCCAGCCACCCAGGGAATTCTAGGAGTTCACCCAGCTTAAACTTGCTGAAGTTGAAAAACATTGCATTAAACACATCTTCAGCCGAATTTCTGTTCTGGGCTTTCTCAGCTCTGGAGCTGAAATTGCTGCCTTTGCTGTAGAAGTACCGTGTTTTATAGATTTCTCTTACCAAGCCTTATAATGACCTTATCAGCACCAGATGGCAACGGCTTTTCTGACCCAACCTTCCTGGATTCAAGTCATTTATGGCTTTTACAGGTAACATTTAGCTTGGAAGTGAATGTATTGGTTCAGGAAGTCAATGAAAGTTGTGTGGCAGAGGAATCACATCCCCTATCCCCAACCTCAAATCTAGTTTCAATTATTACTCTGGCTGCTACATTTTTTCCAATTGCAGCTTCCAAATGCTTTTTAAAGATAGTCCCACATATTGTGAGGGTTGTTTTCCAAGGGCTGGATACCCTAGAAGATACACTAAGTATGCACAATGCTTTATTGTGGCACACACCTTCATCAACAATAGGCAATTGTTCTGGGTTAGCTCCACCGTTTGAGGCCCTTGCAAGTTGATGAGTGACATAAATACAGCTTTAATACTCAGCCCTTAAAACAATCAAAAATCTCAAAGTCTGTAAAGTGGCATACAATCTTTGCCCCCCACAAAGTTCTTGCGCTGGCTGGAATTAGATGCTGCCTCAGCTTGGTTGCTCCTGTTCTGGTTGCTACCAAGCTCCAGGCCAAGCTCTAAGTCAGGCTCCAGGTAGGAATCACACCACAATGGGCAGCTTGCTGCAGCTTGTAGTTCTGGCAATTAACTGACAGCTTACTTGTTTGCCTGTAATAGTTCCCAGGCACCACATAAATTCCTAGACACCACTTCCAACATCTTTGTCTGCTTGTTGTCTTCTTCTTTTCTCCTACACACACACATACACACTTTGTAGGCCAAGAACCTGTGTGGGGTAAGGCTGCCTATGGACTTTGGCACGTTCCTAAAAACTCCAGAGTGAGACCTGGAACACCAGCATAGATTATTGTGAGGACACCAGAAATGAATGGATTTTATTCTCAGGGTTTACAGTCCTTTAAGAAACAGCATGAACTCAGGTGAGCTTTGCTGAGCTGAGCCTTGAGGAAGTAGGGATGGGAAGCATTTCTGCCTGGCTGCAGCTGCTTTCCCCAAATGCAGACAGTAACCCCCTCTTCATTCCCTCACAAGCATGTCATAGTAATCTGGGTGGAATGCACAGGAAAAAATGTAGTTGGGATGCTGGACAAAAGCATTTCTGGTTGGAGCCACTGCCTGAGAATCCAAGAGCAACTCATGGTCCAGGAACATTTTACTCCCTCCAGTCTAGGCTAGAACAATGGAAGTCAGCTCCTCAGTGCTGTAAGTGGTAAATGGGAGGGGACATCACAACTCAGTGTCTTCCTAAGGAGCCCATCAGCATATTCATATCTTCACTGCAGGACTCCTTTGATAGAAGCAAAAAGTAGAACACATAATTTAATGACAATCCATTCACTCTGGGAGCAATGTTTTATTTGACAACTCATAGATAATGTAATCTAAAGAGTTTATTTTAATGTTAAACTATTGAAATGTAATATATGTTGACACTCACAGGTAAATATTGGCAATGTAAGATAAATGCCACAATTTTCTGAAAACTGCAATATATATTAATAAATGATAGTGTTATTGGTGTTTCATTTGTATCTGTCTTATTTAATGAGAGAACATATATTGAGGGAAATAACAAGTTAATCTCCATTTGTCAGAATTTAGATATCAGGGTTATGGATTTGCCTAACATGCTGGGCTTTAAGTGAGTCAGTTAAGCATGTCATAAAAATGCAGCCACTAAGCCAAATCTAAACAAGCCATGTTATGACTTAAGACAAGTGAAATAATCACTGTTTGCATTGGCACAGATGATGGATGCTATTTGGGAAACTCATATAACTGAGACTAGGAGAGATGATATTTATAGCTTTATTGTCTGTAAATATTAATTAATTTCAAGGGAGGTCAGTATCGGACAAGTGGATGCTGCAACAGTAGGCAAAGAGATCTTCCCCATAAGAGTTTATGTATTCCATATTAAGAATCATCTGAGAAAAGAAAGGGAACGATGAATATTGGGGATGAGTTTCAAGGAGAATGCTGAAACTTGTCCAAGAATACATCAGTCTACATGTTAAGTCAAAATGCAGTTTGTTCAGTTTTGACATAATATGTTGTATAAACTAGTCATTGCAGATTCTGCAATGCAACCGTAGTTTTAGCCACTCAGCATGTTGTATGAACTTATTTATTTATTTTATTTATTTGTTTGTCAAACATGTACAAGATAGCAGGTATAGGTATAAACATAAACATAATCAAAGTGAATACAGATAGATGAGGACAATAGGACAGTAGGACAGGGACGGTAGGCACGCTGGTGCGCTTATGCATGCCCCTTACAGACCTCTTAGGAATGGGGTGAGGTTTATTCAGCAATCCATATTTAAAGAAACCATGAATTATCTGTAAACTCAATCTGTAAACTCTGAACCAAACTCAAGCGAGTAGTCTGGGAAGTATGATGGAAAATAAAATATATCCTTGCAAGCTTGAAGTCTGTCTAATCCTAGTCTAATAAGTCTTTGCTCTAAACTAATCTGTCAGACTTTGAAATATGGCTTCTTGAAAACTCCACCTATCAATGGTGTTAATGCATCAGTTAAAAATTGGCAATCGGAAATTTGCATTTTTAAGAAGTACATGATGTTCTGGGATTTGATCTACTTTGGTGATTTAATTAAAGATTTCATGAATGCACTTCCATTCTTTCTCTCTCTCTCTCTCTCTCCCTCTCCCTCTCCCTCTCCCTCTCATCTCTCCCTCCCCCTCTCTCTCTCCAAGCACATTGTTCCAAATAGCTAAGCTAATGCTATTTATTATTCCCATAACAATTTGCTTTCATAAGACAAGGCCTATTCTTTTTTTTAAATAATAATAAAGTCAACACTGTGTATATAAACACAGGAAATTGAGCTCCTGTTCTGTTTATGATTGGTCCTTCATTAAAACATGTTTAAATAAGATGATTGATTAAAAATAGTCAAGAAGAGGCAGAATAAGAACATATTTCTTGCAGATTGAGACTCAACTTGATTAGTAATGGATATGGCCCAGTTAATTCTACATTATTGTTGGTCTGTACTCTATAACCTCATTTATCCAAGTGGCCAGAGGAAACCTCTTATAACATTTGATTAGCCAAAGCTTGTTTACACAGTTACTCACCCTATGATAAGAACAAGCCAACCTTTGGATTTATTTTCTGAAGTATAATCAAGGAAGGGCGGATCGGTTTATGCATACATCAGGATGAGGGAAAAGAATAGATCACCTTTCCCGATCTGACACCCTCTGGACGTGTTAGATTTCAGCTCCATAATGTTCAGCCAGCTTGGTTGCAGAAAGCTGAAATAGATGGTCTTGTTACAGATTGCTGGCTACAGTAATTTTAAAAAATATTTACTATGGGGAAATGTTCCTGCAAATAGAAAAACAGCACAGGAGAAAGTAGACAATGTTAAATTGTGTTAAGTTTTGTCTTGTCTTGTCCTTCATTGTAAAGGAGATCATGTAAAGTCATTAAATAGAATCATGGCCCACATTTGCCACATCCCCTGATTCTGTTGTATTATATTATATCACATAGCCCATAACTTTTAGTCAAAATGACTGGGGATGATAAGAGTTATAGTCAGGGGTGGGTTCTAACTTACCTCGCTGCCGGTTCGCTTCCTCCCACGCTGCATGGGCATGCCGCGTGGGCACGCCGCGTGGGCACGCGCATGCGCAGTGCAAAAAAATTTTTTAAAAATCCCCCCCCCAAAAAAGCTGAAAACAAGATGGTGATGCATGCGCAGTGCCGGAAATGTGGCTTCTGCGAATGCGCAGAAGAAAAAAAACCAGAAAAAAATCCCCCCCCAAAAAAATTTAAAAATTTTTTTTTAAAAAAGATGGCGGCGTCCATGGACCGGCACCGACCAAACCAGCTCTGTGACATCATCATGATGTCACCAGCAGGTCGCTACCAGTTCAGGCGAACCAGTCCGAACCGGGAGGAACCCACCTCTGGTTATAGTCCAAAACATCCAGAAGGCTTCAGAGTAGTTTTGATTTGATCCCAAAGGATTCATCTTCCCATTCTTAGAAGAGTGAGAGGAAGAATTGATTCAGGCAATCAATTCAAAACATGAAAATGTGGGTCAGTGAGATGCTGTCTCTAAGAGGTCTCTTGACTCGCATGTTGACCAGGATATCCTATAATCCAGAGGCCAAGGCTGCCTCCACACAAAGTTTCTTATAGAAATTCATTTTAAAATCCTTGTCATTCAACAGGGAAGGAGAATTTTGTTTCATTTAAAAACTGTGTGAACTCACATGAAGATCCATGTAATTCCCACAATATTGTGCCTTCCACTGCCTATTGTACCTCCTGATCACTGCTGCTTATTTCTCTAGGAGATCCTTGTGGACAGAAAATACAATTTGGATTGCTTTCTTTGGAGTTGCCCAGGCATGTTAGCACTGCCTGTTCTTGACTCCTGTGCGATATTATTTTTAAACAATGGTGGGGACAAGCAGACACATTACAGAAATAGTATCTTTTCTCATTCCATTGTTGAAGCACAAGAGCAACTTTTCACAACACTTTTAGATTGTTGTTGTTTTTATATCCACTAAGTACTCTTTCTACTTAGGGTATGTCTAGTCTGCCAAAGAGAAGCCAGATGGTACAGGAGAGGATCCAACTTGAAGCACAGAAGGAATTGGTTTATGGGAAAATGTGGAATCCCTTCTTGGCCTATTTCATCAGCTGCCATGGCTAAGAATAAGGACTTATGAACCTTGTAATCCAAACTGCATGGGTAGCATTTCTGCCATATAGACCAATGAAGCATAATGATTAGATCTTAAATTAAACCTCGATTAATCTCAGTTCAAATCATGACTGCACTATGCCATGTCCTTTTAACTATGCTCCTGTTGCTATTTCCTTAAGTATCCAACCTCGTAGGATAAGGATAAAATGAAGAGAGAGAAAATGACCTATAGTTCCTGGCTTTGATATAAATCTTTGATATAAGTCTTGGCTTATTAATTGCTTGTGTACATCTTAAACAGACTGAGAAAGACATTTAAGAACTGAAGACCAACATGCACAGATTACTTCTTTTCCATTGTTGTTCTTTCAAAGTACAAAACACATCTCTTGAACAATATTATTATTGTACAATTCAAACAGTGGGGCTTCCTTCAGCCAGGAATCAACATTGACTCAAAGACACAAGTCAGCCAAGTAAACAACGCCAAAACCATTCCCTAACATGGTGTCCTCTAGATGCAAGTTGCAACTCTTAGCTCTTCCTCGTGTCCTTGGGGAGGATGGGAGTTTTGTCCACCACATCTGCATATATTAGGTCCTCTAACTGAGTTCCAGCCAAAGCTCTGAAACATGGACATAGGAGGATTTTGCATTTCCAACCTCTGTAAGAACCTGTATTACATGTTTATATAGAGAACGAAATAGACTTTTTTCAAAACACATTTTAGACACTCATAACCCAAGCATCTATGTGAGGCACATCTCTTTAAATCAGGGGGGGGAAACCCCACAGAAGTAAAGTGACAGAAAAATATTTGAAAAGTCTCCTAGACTTTCGTTGGAAAGAAAAGTGGCGAACCTTGGTTCCGTTTTGCAGGATCTGAAAAGGCGACTCCTCATTCAGAATCGAATGCTTGTGGCTGGTCTTTTCCCTGTGGTTTTGGACATCATTCAGCAATGCATCGTCCTCTCGCCCACTTCACAATCCCGGAAAAGGGAGAGTTATCGAAAACGCCTGCCGATCAAAACCGGCGGTAGCAACAACATACAGCTTTCCCGACTAATGGGCAAAGGCAGAAATAAATCTCCACCTCCTCCCGTTTCGAGCTGAGCGCTCCGCTGCATGTTCCGCAATCAACAGAAATACCGAGAAGGCAATGAAAAGGCGGAGTTGGTTATTGAAGAACTCGCGAGCTGGAGCGGCCCCAGCTCCCGCCCAGCCCTCGAAGCTCAACTATAGGCGGGGACAGAGCGAGGAGTCGCGGGCGCACGCGGAGCTGCAGTGCACTATCCGTGGTGCTGAACAGCCGCACTTCCTTTCCCAGCTGTTCTCCCATCACCGCGACCCAGCCGTGCAAGAAAAGGAGGCGATCCTCCCACCCATCCACCCACCCACCCCAGCCGTCATTCACGTTTGGGACTTACAACTGCATGTTACAGGAGGACTCCGAACTGCTGTGAATAAAAGGACATGGTGTGTGTTGGCTTATGATTAGATTCAAGGGAAACCAGGTTGGGGTTGTGAGGCTTGGCGTGGGTGGCCGGGACTTTGCGAGCAAATGGCAAAATCAGAGCTACTCAAGTGGAGGTTGAAAGAAGAGTCCCAAGAAGGTAACTTCACCTGAATCTAAAGAAAGGTAAAAAAAAAAAAAAACCACTGAAGAATATGCTTTGGCAAACTACATCTTATTTGCTTCGTTTGCTTTTTGCCCCCTATATTGTCATCTACATGGAATGAACTAATATGGGGAAGGCTATGCTGGGCGGGCTGCCAGGGAGGGGAGGAGGTATCTGTCTTGATGAATTAGAGAAGCTGGTCCGTTTCGCCTTCTCATCTTAGCCTGCTTTCTGCTATCTTCATGCTAAACTGCATCCAGTGGTGGTTGAATATGGAAGGACACTGTTTCCCCATTTTAATTCAGATTTACGAGGGACAGGAATAACTTTACTGGGGAGGGGAGAAGTAATATGCAGCACAAACAAATGCAGTCTTGAATATTCCAAACTTCCAAATCTTTTATTGAACAAATATCCATTGGAAGTGGTTAGAAAGAGAGAAAGTGGGTTTATTCAGTGGAGATCTAAATGAAGTTACATGGGTGTTGTCTCATTGATTCAGGTTTTCCTCAATCATGAAGCTGATGAATACTCATCTAGTTGAAACATACAGAAAAATGGAAAAAGCTGATTGGATAAAGCTTTACTTAAATTGATTTATCCAACCAGCTTTTTCCATTTTCTGTGTGTTTGTCAAGTGGTGACATTTGAGTAAATGTGCTGAGCATTTGCTCTCCTTCATGAATGGTGTTGAATGCAGCTGTCTTTTGTAGCTTTCCAAGTGTATTCAATACATGAGAATGCTACCTGCATAGAGTTTAAAGGACACAGAAAAGAAGAGCGATGCTGTTGATGCATAACGGAAGGAGATTCATTGCAAAATCTGAGGCAAGCATGAAAAGGAAATGATGGGAAGTGAAATGAACATTTGGCATCCTTTAGGAGGAGGACTATCCTAGATTCTATTGGCCCTCTGTATCATACATCAGCAACACTAATTTTGACTGGTTTTTCCCCCTCTCTCAACTAGACCTGGACATCTTTGATCGGGATAAAGGCTAGACTACAAAGAACATGGCCAAGTGCAACTATCTGAGATGGAAGAGAAAAGCTATTCCTTACAAGACACAGCCAATGCTTGGAAGTGGGATTCAGGGGCAACAGAATTCCCGAAATAGTTCTATGAAAATTGATATGCCTGGGCTGATGTGGGAGAGTTCAGTGGAAATCAAGTTAATGGAAGCCTGCATTGACATAAGCATGACAAGCCAATACCCATGACTCAGAAAGGAAACCCTTCAAAATAAGGATCTTTTTTCCCTCTATTGGATGATTTAACTGGATAATATCTCCATGCCAGTCCCCCCAATGAGGTGTTGGTCATTTCCCATCACCTCTGTGGTGCTGAAATTTGGATGATGTCTATCAGGAGACTTAAAGGCTGCTGCTGCATGTCACATTTCAATGAGGACAATGGTAGGTTTGTCCTTTTAGCAGTACTCATTGTAGCATACCTGACAGTTGGAGCTACCATCTTCTCAGCCATTGAGAGCCCATCTGAAGCAGAAGCACAGCATCGTTGGAACTGGACCCTTCACAACTTTAGCCAGATCTTCAACATTAGTCTCCCTGAGCTGAAGGCCTTCTTAAGAAGCTATGAGGCAGCCATGGCTGCAGGTATTAGGGTAGATGCCCTTCGGCCAAGATGGGACTTCACAGGAGCTTTCTATTTTGTGGGCACAGTGGTTTCAACAATAGGTAAGTCTTTCTTCCTTCCTTCCTTCCTTCCTTCCTTCCTTCCTTCCTTCCTTCCTTCCTTCCTTCCTTCCTTCCTTCCTTCTCTTTCAAATACCAAAGTAGCCTTTCACAATTTGTTATTCTCCAGAAAGTGTGAGAAAGTGTTGGGCTAAAATCAGGGAGACCCAGTTTCAAGTTCACCCTTGGTCATGGAAACTCATTGCCCAAATTTAGGCCAGTCACTTTCCGCCAATCCCAAGGCTGTTGAAGAAAGTGGAGGAGAAAATACTATGTATGCTGCCTTCAACTCCTTTAGCACAGGGCAGGTTATAAATCCAACAAATAAATGAAAGTATTGACCATGCTGACTAAGAATTTTATTGACCACATATCTGGACATATCCTCTTATTTAAAACTGACCATTTCACATTTTATTTTAGAATAATAATTGTGTAGCTGAAGAGTCATAACCCACTAAAAACCATTGTTCTCTACCATTTCTCTCCCATACATTTTTAAATGAAAGGTTGAAGGAATTTATTTCCCAGTTACATTTAAAAATACAAAACTATAAGTATTCATAATTAAATGTCACTAATTCAAGGGCTTTACCTCAAAGTCAATGGAAATCAATCACAGTAAAACAAGATCTTCATATGCAGTATATTTAGAAGTAAACAGAAAGTTTTCCTAAACTAGTTTTCTCCAAATGCATTAACTCAACAGGATCAACATCATTGGCTGGAAATGCAAGAAATTGCTCCTCAACTTTAGGTTAGGAATAAATGACAAAAATATAATTTGATTTTTGCTAAAAAGAGAAATGCTTATTATGCTTTAAAACTAAAGTGTCAAATTCATATTTTTGTATTCAAAACCACACAGGAACAGCTATCCTTTATTATTAAGTATGCCAATGCAACAGTTTTCCTGAAAAGGGCATTTTCAGATATAAGGTTAAAATCAGTATGCAAGTCAGCCTTTAAACCAAATAAAACTTTTTTTTTAATTAATGCACAAATATATCCTCTTCTTTATTACGTCCTATGCCAATTAATCTCACACTAGTATTGCATGAGAGCTGAAATGCACTTTTTGATGACATGCAAAAATGGTGTGTAAGAAAACAATACAGTCAAAATACAAAGGAAGGGTCTACATGGGAAGGAGGAAAGGAATTTTTTTTTTGCTCTCTGAAAGATTTGCAGTTAATATATTAGTGACATTTATTGGTGGCTTTAATTAGTTTTCCACAAAGAAACAAGATTTGAGTAACACACTATGTGCATGTTCCTTTCAAAACTCCAAACAAACATAAACAGCTGGTATACTTTAATGAAGTAGAATGGGTGAAGTTCAGAAGTGATGTTGTTTCCTTTTCTAGAAAGCTTTCTTAAGTTGCTATAGCAACTGAAGTTTGGAAAGTGATCTGAAAGTCAGGATGCCTTCATAAATAGAGCTGGTCTCGCCATCATGGGCAGTTAATTGTGTTTTATATCTGAAGCAAAAGTAGAGTGAATGGGATAAAATGTCCAGTTCCTGTTTCCCGCATCCCTGATTTTGTGTCTGTTACCAATTTGATGTTGCTAAAATAGTTCTATATTTTCTGATGACAAATTTAAAATCAGGCTGAACTAGATGGCAAGTATAGATTCTATCGAAATTCCTTCAGAATGAAATTTTATTCAGTACCAATAAAGTATTACAGAGTTTGGATTTTCTTCTTTTCCCCTATGACCACTTCCCATCTAGTGATAGGAAGTGTGACATTTAACCTTGCATTACATCAAAGGGAAGTAGAATTAAATATCTATATTTAGAAGTAACTGAATGAATATGTCATAAAATGAGATATGCATTACATTTTGAAGATTGCTAGGTTCCGTATATTTTAGTATCTTAGGAAAGTAGTGATAGTAAGAATTCTAAGAATTAATGTCCATAAATTTTGCAGAAAAATATGCAGAAAATTTTTACATATTACTTTGTCCATCTACAGGCTTCTGCAGGTGCCCTGAAATTTGATTGATTAATTATGTACATTAAATTAGTGTCAACTTTTAGTGAACTTTTTTTCCTCCAGGACAACCTGTCCCCAATCTGTCCTTCAGGTCTTCCAACAGTGCACCCATCACTGCTGTAATTGAGGCCATTCACTTTGCTGCTTGTCATTCTCTTCTCTTTCCTTCTACCTTTCCAAGCTTTGCCCTGAGAGATAGGTGATGCTAAAAGTGTTGCATAAATGATACTTTGCTGGGTGGGGCCTTCTACCTTCTAGACAGAAGTGGCCAACTTTGTGTTACATTACCAATCACATAGTGATGTACCAGTAGATTCAAATTTACCTTCTGCCTATCCCTGTCCTAGCTACCTACTTACTGTATCTGCAAAGAAAATACTAGCAGATATGGCTGACTTTGTCACATACAGCTAACAATCCAGAGGTGGGTTCCTACCGGTTCTAACCGGTTCTTTAGAACCGTTAGTAAATCGGCGATGACGTCACGGAGCCGGTTCTGTTGGTGTCTCCGTGGGCTCTGCCATCTTGGATTTTGCTTCTGCACATGCGCAGAAGCGAATTTTTGCTTCTGCACATGCGCAGAAGCTATTCTTTGATTCCTGCGGGCGCATGTGTGCAAAGCATGCACGCGAGCACGGCGCGACCCTGAGCAAACCAGCAGCAAAAGGATCCAGAACCCACCCCTGTAACAATCTATTAAACAATGTTCTTTATTTTTTTCATAAAGAATACCACTTTATGAACTAGCATTATTGGTCACAATCTACTAGACATTCTCCCATGTCTAGCTCCCATAATTGTAATATAATTGTTTTTTTTTTAATGTCAATACATTCTCCTTCACAAATAAAATAATAAGACAGTGCTATTCTTTGAAATGTAGAGATTAGGTAATATTAGTGTTGAAAGTTGCTTTCCCTGTCAACACTTTCCCTAGCCACACTTCTTTTAACTCTAGCTTCTACTTTGTAGTACATATAGAGGAGGATATTGCATTAAATCCACCTAAATATATAAATATTATGCTTAAGGCATTAAAGGCACCTAGAGTCACCTCTGGCAAGATGGGCAGCATAAAAGTTTAATAAATAAATTAAATCATAACAATTACTTCAGGGTGACGTTAGAATATGTGTTGATCAACAGGAGTTTAGCAACTGATCGTTAGCAGCGGCCTCTATCTTTACAAGAAGAGATTATTTTCTATAACCTCTTACTATATTCTCCACCACTTTCCAGGGCATCTGCAAGGAGGGTAAAAAAATGTCGAGATGGTTGGCACAACTGCACACTCAAAGCCTTTCTCTTTTTATGCATGTTACATATAAAGAAATAAGGTTTTAATTGCACAAAGCTGCCATGTAAACTTTTTTTTCCAACCCTTACACCCTCTGTCAGCCCTGAGCACTTTCCTCTTAACAATTAAATTGAAAAAAAAGGAATGTTTTTTTTTAATGCGTCCTTTGGTCTCATTTAAGTCAAGAGAATGCATCTTTTAATTTTTCCCTAACACCCACAGGATTGTGAAGTGGATGATAGATCACTTCTGGGAGCGAGCATTTTGGGTTAAGGCCAAGGATAAATGTATTTAAATCTCATGTCAACAATGAATTTTACTAGGTGACTTAGGACCAGTCATCATTACCCATAATAATCTATAATAGGTGGTGAAGAGTACCATTTGTACTACTCTGAGTTGCTAAGAAAATGATTGCAATAAAATGAAAATAATTGTTAGATCTAGCTCTAAATCCTTCCTCACTTTTGAAACCAGGTAGTTGCAAATTATTTTTCTGGGTTTTTACCCTAAGGAACTTCTTTTAACACCAATTTTGCAACAGAGACTCCCTCCCCCCTCCCCATTTATATATTTCTTTTTTCTCTTTTACTTCCTCTAGACCTTTTTCTTCTCTTTTTCACAGCAACCAGCACTACCAGATCCTGATTTAACAGTATACAATATCTTCTTCCTGAGAAATCCTGAGAACTGTAGTGCTGGGCAAGACAGTAGAAACCCTGCAAAAATCTGAACTAAGTTACAAATCCTTGGTGTAGATGAATGAGAAGGAACAGCTTCCTCAGCTTTAATTGGGTTCAGTCTTTCACACCATCCAGTGAAAAGAAGGATTAAGTGAACAGATAGAAGTGACAGCAATTCTAACAAGAAGCAGCCATCTTTGGTACCCTTATTTTTCCTCTCTTTTTCCTGTTCTACCCTTCTCTTTCTTCTCGCCCAATGAGAAAAGGAAAAGAGGCTACTAGTTCCTTCCCCCTCCACACATACTTGCATACATTAAATTTAAATTTACTATAGCCACCACTCCCATAGACTCTGGGCTGCTAACAAATACCAACCCGATAAAAGCAGTTAAAACATACAGAACCACAAGCACCCTGGACTAAAACAATCATAACAATAACAAATCAAACCAAATTAGGAACCCACAAACACATTGATGCCAGGTCTGAGGCTAAAGCCAGATCTTGAGTGCTTTTTAGAACCCCAGGAGAGAAGGGCCATCGATATCTCTAGGGGAATGCTGTTCCAGAGAGCAGTCGCCATGACAGAGAAGTGGCCTCTATCTCTGGTCCCGTAAGATGACAGCCTTCAATAGAAGGGATCTGGAACATACAAACAGCCACACAAGAATTTCATAGATACAGAGAAGACAGAACCTTCTTGGTTTTGGCATCCACATGGTGGAATTCCTTTGAATTTTCAGAATTGAGAGCAAAAATACTTCCCATTGCTTTGTTACAGAAAACTAAACATAAATTAATTGCAAAATTTGTTAGTAAATGGTTTCCTCCCTTATGTCCTTCTTTTGTAAATCTTTAAAAAGTGTTCTGGGTAGCTGGAAAGTTTGCATCCAAACTTTGATGGCATTGTACTCAGTCCTAAAAGTCTATTGCCCAATAATGGATTTTTAATTCTGTTCTCTATATTTCAATATTATATTTTTTCATCTTTTTTCTCTCTCTCTCTCTCTCTCTCTCTCTCTCTCTCTCTCTCTCTCTCTCTCTCTCTCTCTCTCTCTCTCTCTCTCTCTCTCTCATGGGCCAATATAGCTATATCTGCCAAAGGAGAAAAAAGTGTACTGTCTTCTTGTTATCTGCTGCTATTGAATTTTTTTCTGCAACTAATATTCTTTTAATTGGCATATCATTTCATTTAAAATTATTCTTAGTTTATAATAATATAAAGTGAGCTTAATTTATGTACTTTTGAACATTACACTTGGGTAGGAGATGCTCTGTGCTATAGAAAGATAGGGTCTATATGTTTTAATACTTAAAAATCCACTCACTGATGTCTAGATGTCGTGTAGTGAATATCCTTATAATTTCCCCATGCAAAATTAATGTGTGAATGAGATTCCAAAGCTTACCTTCCTTCTGTTTTTTTAAAAAAAATCAGTATTATAGTAATATACATACCAGTAGTTTGAATGCCTAGCATTTTTACTTAAAATTCTACACTCTTTCCTGTGATGTGCTTAACAATAACTTTCATAAATCTGGAAAATACTTCTGACCCAAAAGGCAATAATAAAATCCTATAATTTATTTAGAAATATAAATAACCCAAACAGAAGGCATAAAGAAACTAATTCAACCATATAATTGTGTGAAATCTATTGCCGCTTGTATTACTATTCAGTGGACTTTTCTTAAAGGTCAATTTTTGATAAAACAACAACAACTGAATGAATCCCTCAACCCACCCTTCATACTTCAGCATCATGCATCAGTTTTTGTAAATTAATGTTTCCTGGAATATGCACCACTAAAACTAAAAAGCACTTTTGGAGCTCCCAAAAGATTTGCTCATTCAACGCAACAATGGTTGCACATTAACTGAAGTGTGCTACTACTAATAGCTATTCAAAGGAAGCAGCCAATTCAGCTGAAAGGTGAATTCTTCAGTATAAAGCAACTTGGAGGACAGGCAAAGGAAGATTAAAAGAAGGTGCATCGCTGGCTATTTGGTATGACTCCATTGCATTTTTATATTGTTCCACATTTCCCATTTCCCTAATGGAGCAAAATCAGTAAATGTCAAAAGGGATCAACTTCACCTTTTCTAGTAACTAGATTTGAAGCATACCTGTAGCCATTTTGTTGGGCCAAGCTGTTTCTTGGTTTATTTTTCTCCTTCATACTAAATTTTATCGATACAACAGAATCTTGAAAGTCTGAGTTTCTGCTTCCTTCTTTTTTATACTCCAGTACATTAGGGAGGAATCCATTTTAGTTTCTTTTCCATGCTTTCTTTACTTCCCAGGCTTAAAGCTTGTTTTTGCAACTACCATTCCTCCCTTGTTAGGTCATTTCTTTGGCAGAAGATTGTCCCTAAGTGGCCTCTCTCTATCAACCAATTTCAGGAGAGTCCTCAGTTTACCAAAGAGCTCTGGGAGATGAATCAGCAGAAGAGACAGTGGTAGAGAATTGGTATTGGTAAAGAAAGAGCAGAAGTGAACTTGATTGACCATGGAGATCTTCTATCTGAGCTTACACTGTGGCAATAAGAATGGCAAAGCTTTCTTGTTTGCCCTTGTTATAAAAGTAGACTATGCCACCACTACGGTATTTACTGTAACTTACTTCCTTTTACGTGCTGAGGCACAAGAAGATCATTCTGAGAACCACTGTGGAATAGGTATCATGGCAAAATTGCTTAACTGAACTCAGATTTGGAGTCTGTGTGGAAGAGATCTGAGGAGGAGACAGCATCTTGCAAGGTTATATGAGATTTATTTCAGCTTCTTAATTCTGGAGGAAGAGGTTAGGGTGATTTATGAAATGAGCTTCCTTACTAGTGAGCTTGGCCAACGTGGCTCTTTCAGGAAGCTCAGGAAGGGAATAGTAGTAAAGGTGGTCAATCTCTAGGAAGAGCAGAGCTGACTTGAAGGCGGTAATAGTGATCCAACTCTTAAAGATGTTCTCCTTGTATGTGGCCATATTAAGAAAGGTGATATGGCTTGTAACCTTCCCTTTTTACAGAAGTGTTTCAGACTTGTAGGTAGCCATGGATATCATTGATCCTGGTTTCCTTCTGGAATGTCTGCATGTTTGGGAGTTGAGGGCACTGTTCTACAGTGGTTTGCTCTTCCCTAGGCAGCCAGTTTCTGTTCACTTGTTTTAGTTTTTGCATTCATATTAAATTTTATTCAACATATATGCTTATTAATTTCTAATTTCTATTAGCATGGATTTTATTGTGATTTTTGTAATGTCTATTATTCACATTATAAATAGACCTTTGTAATAGTGAAATCTGTTTTATGAGGAACTTTAGGAACAAAACAAATAATGGATTAGCCAGTAGCACCAAAGACCATTAAAAAAGTACTTTTGCTAATGAAGCTCAAAAAAGGTTTATTTTACATGTCTAATAAGTAATATTGCTAGAATGTAATCAAAACATTTAAGGAATCCTACCAGATATTTTTACTAGCTAAAATATTATTGTCAAATTGAGACAATGATGAGCAGTTTCAAAATTATGTTTTGACAATCCTGGGAGAGAGAGAAAGAGAGAGGGAGGGGAAGAAGAGAGCTCTCGGCTGTTCTATTGTTTTGTGAGCTCCTGCAAGTGTTTTTACCAATCAAGAAGTTCATCTCTCAGATGCAAATATGTTGATGATTATGATTTTGCTTATTAATATTATATTGTTATAATATTCTTAACACTGCATAATTCATTTCTGTTTTTCAGCTAGTTACATTTATAGCCCAGGGATACACTCTGTAAGTTAATTCCAGCTAAAATAAGAGACCTGATAGTACCCCACTAGTTTATAGCTCTACAAAAACTACCACAATGTGTTGGTTTTATACCAATACACATAGCACCAAACCCTCAGAATAGTGGAAAAAATGTCATATTGAGAATTTTATGCAAATCATCATATTGACAAAGCAGTCCTGGATTATAATATACCTGTATATTTAACCTAGGATTTTTGTGGGGGAAGGGAGGAATCTCTAATGGTATGATCTGGTTAACTCCAATTGAGCTGGGCCTTTCCCGCCTCCTATTCATTTTTGTCCCTTATTTACCTTCATTTACCTCCCCCACCCCCACCCCCATCATAGAAGGTTGAGAACTACAACACAACTAGAGTGCTTAAGGAAGACTCTTTCACAAGTCCTTCATATTACTCTATCATGGATGGGAAAAGGCTGGGTCTTGTTCCCAGACATGGCTGACTGAGGGACATTACAAAAATGACCACGTGGGTTATTTCACTGGATCACTTACCTGGGTAAAAGTGTTTGCATGATACACTAACTCTATCCCTTCACCTAGGTCAGGTATGCCATGCAAACAGGACTGGACTATATTTCATTTTGATAGAGGGGGGAACAGCATTCCCCCCCCCAGTGTCAATAGATTGAAGAACTTCATGGTATTTGGAAGTTGACTGGAGGTGGGTAGATCTGGAGCTTGGAGCAGGCCTGAGACAAATGTACCTTACTCTCCCTCTTTGTTTTTCACACACTCACTTATAAGTTCATGTACTCCCTTCTTACTCACACACATAGAAATTACAAGACTTCTCCCAAAAAGATTGTGTAGAAAGTGAGAAGCTTTCTAAGAGACAGTGCCTGCTCAAAGGTAGCCAGAAGAAATGTTTACAGATCATGAAAAGGGAGATTTATCCATAAGCTGCTTTAACTTGTGTTTGGTTACTGATGTTATTTCACTACCTAATTACTACATTTAAGTGGCTTGATTCTCATTAACTCCCAACATTATTTAAAATTTGAAAGTATTCAGTTACAATGCTACATACTGAAAGGTTTTATTTACCCCTCATTCATACATCAGTTTGTCCACTTGCAACCACTATAACTGCTCTGCCCACAGTCATGTATTTCAGTATGTTGTCGTGTGGCCCAAATGTATAGAAGAACAGAAATGTTGGGGCCTAGTTTGTGAAGTCCCTTCGCAAGGGTCCTGTGAGATGCCTTTGTGCCATATTGTTGGTAGGGCCAGCCAGTCTTCCTTACTCGGTGCCAGTGAAATGCTGATTGAAGCTATGGACACTTCCTGTTTCCTTTATTTTTATTTTTATTTATTTATTTAGTTTGTCAAACATGTACGAGATAACAGATATAAGTATAAACATGAATATGAACACAGGAAATGTGTACGAATAAATGGGGACAGTAGGACAGGGATGGTGGGCACGCTAGTGCGCTTATGCACACACCAGCTTTTAAATGCTTCTGAGCATAGTGGTGTTCACTGTCCAGAAACACTGTGAGAAAAGGAAAAAGGAAAGACAGAGAAAAAGAGAAAGAGATGTTAATGACATTATAACCCCCTGATCCTAGCATTTACCTGACCAAAGTGAGTAGTAATATTGGGCCTAACAAGATTTCTTCAACATAAAGTTAACATCAGATTTGGAAAAGAATTCAAGTGAATGGTTTTCTTTTTGTTTACTTAACACCCCCTAAATTCCAGAAAAACAAATGATGCTGCTACCGTAGATATCTAAGCTTATTCCTTCTTTCCTGTTCCATCTTTTTCAAAGGAGGTCACAAAGATATATATGATTTTTCCCCTATCTTCATAAAAGTCCTATGAGTTTAGATTAGGCTAAGAGAGAATAACAAGCTCGACAATAATAGAACCAATTTCCCAGAAAGATAATAGGCACCCTTTCAAGTGGAAGCTTTGATTCCTGCACTGAACTGGAGGCTGATAGCCTAAATGGCCCCTTTCAAATCAATGTTTGTTTGACATCTAATCATCTTCATAGCTGGATGGAGAGTTCAGTTGGGCCTTTTCTGATTCTCATCTGACACTCCAACCTCTACAAAGTAGAAAAATGCCTCATTCTTGGTATCAATTTATACAGACATAAACTAGAAGATTATGCAATTATCTTTGATCATTGTATATTAAGGACTAGCTAAGACAAAACATGCTAGAAGTGCAGCAAGTCAGGTAGAAGTTTAATGGGTGACAAAAACAGCAAAGCAATGCATCAAGAGATTTACAGTAAAGGAATCTTGCAACCATAACTAATATCCTTGTCATATCTGTGGGAATGTGAATAAGATATCCAAACATACTACATATTATTCAGTGCTACCATTTCTTCTTTTTTGTCTTCTTTTCTAAGCTGGAAAACCTTGAAAGTTGAAACTTTGTTATGTAGAGGAGTGGCTGCAACCCCTCCATTGCTTGGCTTTCCATTTCACAGCTGACTTTGCCATCATTTGCCCCACTAAGTCAACAGAACCTTGCTAGATAAATATACATACATCTGCAGTACAGAACTAGTAGGTGAAGTATTTTTATTTTAATTGAGGAGTTGATTCCTGATAGGGTTTCCACCCTACCTTGATAGAAATGCAAGCTGCAATGTTATAAGTTCTCATTCAGAGAAAATAAAATACAGCATGCCAATTAATGATATCCAGCTCCTTAATGAGGAATAGCAGTTATTCAGATGTAAATATTCACAATCCTTGTTCACAGTTCAAGAAAGAGGTAATTATGTGTGGCTTACAAATCTCAAAATCTCCTTTGTGGTAAAGAAAATGTAATGGGCAACCCCATCTATTGGAAAAGTTTGCTCACCATAGCTTTCTTTGGGATTTAATTAAAATGTGGGAAGCCAAGCAGGCAAAAGGCCAAAGTGTGGACTAATTTGAAGGAAAGGCGTGAATTCATATACAGTTGTACCTTGGTACTCAACTGCTTTGAAACTCATCATTTTGACAAGAAAATTTTGTCCCAGTACTTGTCATTTGTTTGCTATTCAACGTGCAAGCTAGAACTTGTCAGTTTCAGTTGCCTTGTGACTCACTACCCTTTCTAGTCAAAACAAAGTATGACACTCTTGCCCTCTGCACATCCCTTGCAATCTTATCTTAACTTCTGTGGTTATTTTGTGTATTTTTGCACTTTTTTTCTCTCATCAGTACAGATAAAATGAAATTTTTATTTAATTTAATCCAAGTATTTTATTAATTTTTAGGTTTATTTCTCATGTAAAATAATGATACACAAACCTAACTTTTTACATAAAATGTGCATTGTCTTTGGTTTATGAATGCATTAAATTTATTTACATTATTCCTTATGGGAAAAATTTGTTTGGTACTCATCATTTTTTGTAATCATTGTACCTCCCGGAACCAATTAATGAGGAGTACAGAGGTACCACTGTATATCTTTTGGCCTCCTCATATTTAAATAAAGGATAGTACAACTCAATATACGTATGAACATTCACTAAAATGGTCGTCTTTGAATTAATTTCTGGAGGAAATTCCCTTTCATTCAACTCAATAAAAACAGGGCAAGAAAATTTCTCTGACTGGCATAAATTTACCTGCAAAGCCATAATTTGATTTTTACAGGCTGGTATAATAGGAGTAAGAAGACTTATTCTTCCCTGCTACTTTGTTACTTTGCAGATGTCCCTTAAATCAATTTAATCTTCTATAACATGGTCCCTCTAGATCTGTTGGATGCTAATTCATAGTTCCCACTTAACATGGCCAACAGGAATTAATCATACCACTCCAGAATTCTGAAAATTTGAAAAATTGTTTGCTTGAATATGAATTACAAATGTTTAATATGGAATATAAATGGAGCAAATGTTCCTCAAAAAGAAAAAAATCATTATTAAGAAAAAATTGAGGCAAGATATAATTTGTTTGCAAGAAGCACTAATAAGAGATAGGGAAATGAAGTATTTGACTTTGGAGTTAAATCTATATGTTATAGTTAGTATTTATATGGGAGAATAGCCCAAAGCACACATTCTGGTAGAGAGAAGTTCCCTGAGGATGGGCTCCAGCACAAATCCAAAAGCTTGGAAGACTAAACCTCTGGTCCCGGTAACCGACCCAGATTTTATCCTGCAACATTATCCTGGGATATGTACATTTGCCTTCATTACTGACTAAATCTATAATTTGGTCATCATCATTATGTTCCAAATGATAATAAAGGGGAGTTTTTTTAATTACCTTATCAACCAATTAACATTTTTATATGAGGTTGATGTTTGATGAAGATTGGGGTAGTCTTCCTACAACTTGGTAGAATTTCAGAGAAGAAAATTCAACTCAACCAAGGCAAATTACCAAATACTTTTTTTTTTAATTATTTGATGACTAATCTGGCTTTGGTAGACACTTGGAAACAGAGGAATGGTACCTCCAAAGAATATACATTGCTTTTTTTATCTTTAAATATATATGTACTATACAGATACCATTCCTCTGTCTCCGAGTGTGAGAGGAGGAGGAGGAGGAACCTACCCAGACACATACTTTTTTGTGAATAGCTGTAGAATCTGAATCAAAAGACTCAGTGTCTAATTTGTATTTTGAAAATGAATTGTTTTGCATTAATCATGAGAGAAGCCTGCTCCACTTACATATCCTGAAAGCTTTCTTCCTGTCAGCCGATCAGTAAAAAGCGCTCCCATTGAAATGATTGCAAATATGCCTTAAATAAAAATTAATCTGAATAAGTTTGACATGACCCCTTCCTAATTATTAATTCTCAGAAGCTGTTACAAATGGAGTGACTTCCTATTCAAAGCTAGCCACCTCTCTCTTACTCAACTCATATTATAATGACATCAAGAATGGAAGTACACACGCCCAACCCAGTATCCATTGTCTGATAGTAACACAGAGTACAAGGAAAGAATCAGGTAAATGGTTGGAGAGATAGTTAATCCCCACAACTCCTTTTCCTTATTTGTCTCAATTATTAGTGAGAAAACCCATCTCAATCTACCCATTCTATGCTATAAATGCATTTGCATAAATACACTTTATGATAACATGCAAACACATGTAATTTGTGAATTAATGTGCTGTTCCACTTAAATAATAATAAAAAAAATTGGGGACACACTGCGATGCATAGCCAGCATCCTTATTTTTCTTGCCATCAAGTCACAAATCCAAAGCAATGTTGTTGCCTATACAGTAGATGAATAATCTATCTTTCATTTTAACTCTTGTTTCATCTTATTGTTTTGGCAATGAGAACACATAATTCTTAAAAGGCACAGATACTGAAAGGTGTCTCAACCAATCTTGTCTGGGCTCAAAAGCTTAGATGAGTAGATTTAATGAGTATTTGGACAGATTAGTGTAGATAATCCTTGATTTACAATCACAATTGTGATCAGAATTTCTGTTGCTAAGCAAGGCAGTTGTTAAGTGAATTGAGTGAATTTTTTTGACTTTTTTTGCAACAGTTGGTAAGCAATCACATGGTCATTAAGCAAATCCAGTTTTTTCCTATTGACTTACTTGTCAGAAGCCAGCTAGGAAGGTCACAAATGGCCATCACATGACCCGGGATGCTACAACTGTTGTAAATATATGCCAGTTGCCGTGCCCAAATTTTGATCACATAACTGTGGGGACGCTGCAATAGTCATAAGTGTGAGAGCCAGTCCTAAGTCAGTTTTTTCAGTGTTGTTGTAACTCTGAATGATTGCTAAACAAATGATTATAAGTCAAGAACTACTTGGCTTTGGATTAATATTTGGATGTCCAGGGAAATCCAGGACTGTAAATTAATCTTGAAAGTTTAAAAAAAAACCATGAGAAAAAGACAGTAGCATACCAGTTCCATCTTATTGCCAAAAAACCATCTGGACATGTCTATGAACTTGATCTAAAGAAGTTTTCCCTGTTTAACTATCTACTGGCAACTACTCGGTCTTCCCTTCTATGACCTGTAGTTAGGATTTTTCAGGTGTCTCAGCAATTCTGTCTTGTATATACCTTTAGCATAATACAGTTGTAACTCATTAATAGAGACTTCTAAGGTGGCAAAATATATTTTAATCAAGTCAGGCCACAGGCAAGCAGTTTTCATATTCGAATGCTGCTATGGAAACTCACTGTTGACAGTAAAATAGCAAGAATGAGAAAATGGGTCCGAATATTTCTTCCAAATGTGCTATCAGTTTGGATGATAAAGTTTTCTCTGACAAGGAATTCTTTTAAAGTTTCTTTTTACCATCTCAGAATTCTCACTATCTCATTTTACATGCATGAGTGGATTGGGTCAAGAGACAATTTCAAATACGTCTGTGTTTTGAAATGATTTGTAGCCAGACTCTACAAACTGAATTAATAATCGGTCTGAAAGTTACTCGCTCTTACTGACACATTTCTTGCACCAATGTTTGTTCAAACAAAAGAAATATAATTGCAAGGATTCAGCAAACATTTCCACCAACATACTGTGAGAAAGGTTGACATACAAAACAATTGATAGGAAATTATGAACTACAAGGCAGTATATTTATCATGAGGAATAATGAAGAAATTTTGCAATGACAGCAGAATCTTAAAAAGGAATTATAGCCTCATCATTTAAAAGAATATTGCTTTTGGTTTTATTCTGAAGTGCCCATCAGTCTGAGCCAAGAACAAAAAACCCAGCAGGCAAGGAAGGAGAAAAATGAGAGAGAGAAATGTTAAGTATTTGCATTTTTGCTTTCATGCATCAAGTAACACTAAGGAAGAATAGAAGGAAATATATATATTTTTTAAATGTAGAGTTTTATTATCTATTTTGAAAAGCAGATAATAAAAAGATATTATTGAGAAGACTGCAGAGGTGAAAAAAATCAGAAGTGGCTTGCTACTCATGGGCGAAAATCTTTGAAACTAAGCCAACATTCCATAGGAAATGAGTCTCAAACAAGATGAAAATTCGTTCCTTTTCAAAGACATTTGAATGGTTCACTGCAAAAGCAAAAAAAAAAAAAAAGAATGCTGATGTGATATTTAAAAAGTACTCCTGACATTTGAAGTTATCTTCCCCCCCCCTTCTCTACATAAAATTGAATGTTTTGCTTCCTGCAATCCAGTTAAGAACTTTTCTGGTGATGGTAAAATCTATTTGCAGAAAATACCCATTTTGCACACTGAAGACAAACTGCAGTACATCTGCCAACACTAAAAAGTGTCGTATTATTAATTAATGCAGTCATTCGTAATCACTGTTTTCCACCCAGGGAAAAAGAACCTTTCTTCCGGTGCATCTAACTGCAGCAGAGAAATGCTCTGGTAGTTTCTTTCTTCAACTGGATCTTTATCACATTGTCTTCATCTGATACCAATACTTGAAGCAGGTATCATCATCAACACAGCATTCTCTTCCCATCTTGATAGAGGTTTTGCTCATTCTGACATGCTTCACCAACCATTGGTAAATCCTAGGCTTGACATCAGCCAAGCATCTATCAGCCATTTTAGCTAGGGCTGGCATGCCTCTTCCATTCTGGTCTCTGGGTTTTGTCTTCCAAAATCTACTGCCTTAGGCAGAGGAAGAATAATAGAGTTGAAAGGGATCTTGGAGTCCAACCCCCTGCTCAAGCAAGACACCCTATACCATTCTAGACATATGGCTGTCCAATCTCTTCTTAAAAACCTCCAGTGACAGAGAACCCACAACTTATAGAGGCAAGCCATTCCACTGATTAATTGTTCTCACTGTCAGGAAATTTCTCCTTAGTTCTAGGTTGGATGGATCTCTCCTCGAAAAGTTTCCATCCGTTACTTCTTGTCCTGCCTTCAGATGTTTTGGAGAATAGGGTGAACTCTTCTTCTCTGTGACAAGTATATTATTGCCCACAGCATTTTGCCAGTCCATTAATTTAGTCACTTTGTCAAGAATGCAGTAAGATTTGCCTGGCATGATCTATTTTTGACAAACCCATATTGGCTTCTAGTAATAACTTTGCTTGCTTCTAAGTGTTTGCAGATCTGTTGCTTGATTATCTTTTCCAGGATCTTCCCAGGTATTGATATCAGGTTGATTGGTTTGCAGTTTCCTGGATCTATTTTTTTCCTTTCCTTTTTTTAAAAAAAGACGGGAACTATGTCAGCTTGTTTCCAGTCCTCTAGTAGTTCCCTACTGCTCCTCCACAATTTTGAAAGATATGGTTTAGTGATTCCAAGATCACTAAAAGAGCCCAGTTCTTTCAATGTGGGCTTTCTTGGTTGGTTCAAACCAATCCCTGGCTCAACCTGTACAACAGCTGATCAGTAGGCCCAGTAGGGTTGCTTCAGGGGGAAATAAGAGGGGGAAAGAGAAAGGCAGCTTCATGGTGCAACTCTCTCTGTGCCCCTTCTGAAATAGGACTACATCTGTTTTCAAAAGAAGGCCAATTATCAGTTAATATCAACGTTGAATATAAAACACTTGTGAAACAATAGTTACTAGTTTTGACAGGTAGCTAAGCCCACTGGTCTGCCAAAACATCTCCTCCAGTCCCAACCAAAATGTATATTAATGAGATTGGGGAATGTTTCCTATTGACTGGTAATATTTGGTGTGAAGAAAAGGAAACAAAGCTGGGATAATCCACCAGTTTCTACAAATACATGACTTGTACTCTGTAAATAAAAGTAGCACTAATTGCTAGGACAATAGCCAATTTAGGTGTAATCTGATACCGACAACACCTCATGATGATTCTGCCCTAAGTCTACAAGCTCCATTTTGAGACGGCTTTGAAATATTAATATTATTTATTTATTAATAAATTATTTAATATTAATTAATATTAATATTATTTATTTCCTATTCTCTATTTGTTGCTGTTGTTATTTTGTAACATCTTGCTTGATAAAGAATTCTGGAGCATTTGGCAGTTTGCACATCCTTTTACATAAACCTTCGCTCATCAGAATCAAAGCATCAATAAGTATTAGTAATTATATTATTCTTCCATAGGACATTTTTGCAACACTCACTTTCTATGGATCATGGTGAAAGATAGTTTCAGATGTGAAATTATTTAGATTATTTTTTCAGGTCATTTCTGGGCATTGTTTAGAGAAATGGCCAAGCAAGATGAGGAGGGAAAGGATTCATGATATAATCCTTCCACTTCCAAAGAGAACAGCCTGCATAAATTGGTTTGCACAAGAATACAAGATTAAAAAAAGTCAGAGATAATTTTTTATTTTTTAAATCAAAGTAGCAATAGCAATAGCACTTAGACTTATATACCGCTTCATAGTGCTTCACAGCCCTCTCTAAGCGGTTCACAGAGTCAGCGTATTGCCCCCAACAATCCGGGTCCTCATTTTACCCACCTCGGAAGGATGGAAGGCTGAGTCAACCTTGAGCCGGTGAGATTTGAACCGCTGAACTGCAGCTAGCAGTCAGCTGAAGTAGCCTGCAGTGCTGCACTCTAACCACTGCGCCACCTCGGCTCTTTATATATTTAAAGTATAGTAAATATACATTACATTAAAAAATAGAATACAAATCCAATAGCATTTAGTAGTCTTGTCCGATATAGTGCCAAAGTACATTTTTTTTCCAAGACTCTGAGGCTCAGCAACGACTTGACTCTCAACAAAATTGACTTATGTTTGAAGATCTCATTTTCTCACCTTCCTTTCTTTTGCAAATGACTGGACACGCATATACAGCCCGTCCTCTGAAATTATTTAAGTCAAATGAAACTAAGAAAAGAAGAAAAAGGGGATGAAAAGCAATGAGAATGAGTAGGAGAAAGAAAGGAAAGGAAAAAGAAGAGATACTATGCAAGGGAAGTGGTGGAGCAATAGAACTTTTAACATGCATTTGAAGACAAAAAGAATAGAATATTAATACAGTACTCGTTTCCCTTTCTTTTTCTTTTCATCTATTTTTTAAAGAAATAATACAGCTCTTTCTTAACCTCCCACATGCCCAATCATGCAGATTTTCCCCCACAGCTCAAAAAGTTCTAGTTCCTAATTAGAATACATTCATGACGACTTACCATCCAAATTCACTATGGAATTGGGCAGTTTAATTAATGTATTTATTAATTAAAAGACATGGCTTAAGCTCAACTTCTTCATTTCTTTACAAAAAAGGGGGAACAATCCAAACTGGAAGAATTGTACACACAATATTCTGATCCCTCTTTCATTCCTTTTGAAAATGTGCTCATAAATCTTTTTGTTCCGCTTCTGTCTGCTATAAATGCTCCAATAAATCTTCTTTTCTGCTCCTCCATGTGGTTTTGTATTTTATTAAACATTGCAATTTAAAAGATAAAAATTAATACAAACTAAGAAAAATAGCAAAGAAAAAAAATGGAAAATACAAAAAAATGTATATAAAATTGTATAGGAGTATTAACAGTAACAGAGTTGGAAGGGACCTTGGAGGTCATCTAGTCCAACCCCCTGCTCATGCAGGAGACCTATACTAGGGATTCAAACCGCCGAACTGCCGACCTTTCTGATCGACAAGCTCAGTGTCTTAGCCACTGAGCCACCTATTGTTAATTTTAGAGTAAGAATTAGATTTATTTTATCTATATCTCTATCAAAGTCAGAATCCATTCTATTGCTTTTTTCTTTACTTTTTACTTTCTTTCTGCACTTTTATCTTGCTTTTTGTCTGATTCTTTTTTCTCCATTTTATTTTTTCTTGCTTGTTTACCTTTTAATTATATTTTAAAATTTTAATAAAATCATATTTTAAAAATTGTATTTAAAACTTATTTCACTAAGTCCCAAAGGTGCTTTTTCAAAAGGCAATTGGACTTTCTTGTTTTTCTTTGAAGACGTTTCACTTCTCATCCAAGAAGCTTCTTCAGCTCTGACTGGATGGTGGTGAATGGAAGGATTTATATTCCTTGAAGACAGCTGGTCATTTACATTCTTTTAGAGAGTCGTTGAGGCCACTTGGAGGTTTGTCTGTGTTGTCAGGGTCACCTGAGTAGTGCAAATGGATGTGGAGCCTTCTTGGAACTACTGAAATGGCTGGGTTGTCCTTTCATTCTGCAGAAACATCCTGCAGAAAGCACAGCTCCACAACACAGTCCTTTCAGCAGTTCCAAGAAAGCTCCACATCCATTTGCAGTACTCGGATGACCCTGAGAACACAGACAAACCTCCAAGTGGCCTCAACGACTCTCTAAAAGGATGCAAATGACCAGTTGTCTGCAAGGAATATAAATCCTTCCATTCCCCACCATCCAGTCAGAGCTGAAGAAGCTTCTTGGATGAGAAGTGAAACGTCTTCAAAGAAAAACAAAGAAGTCCAGTTGCCTCTTGAAAAAGCACCTTTGGGACCACTATGACCTGGATGACTGAAAATCTCCATAGACATTTATTTCACTAAGGACTGAAGGAAACTTGCCCAGTGTAGTAAAACATGCAGTTCTCAAAGTTCTTTGTATTTGAAAAGCAGTTAACAAGCAATTTCCAAAGTGATTAAAATGGAAGTATGCAACCCCTGTGCCAGTAGTGGGTTCTAAAACCTGTTGCTATCGGTTCACGCACGCGCTCGTGCACCTGCGCGATGCTTCTGCGCATGTGCAGAAGCGTACTGGGCAGGTGGGCGGAGCCTCCCGCCGCCGCCGCTACTGGTTCTAAGAACCGGGCCGAACTGGGAGCAACCCACCGCTGCCCTGTGCCCATAAAAGTGACAACTGCAGTTTGGGCAATGATAGCACTCCTTTGTCTCCCAAAGCTCTACACCTGGTGGAGACCACTGTCTTGTGGTCTCCTTGTGAGGAGCCACTGTCTGAAGCAAATGGGGGTGATCCCAAGTCCTCTCCTTGCCCAGAGTGGAATCCCAAAAAGTCAGTCCATTTGCCAGATCTTCATTCTGCCATAGTCATCAGCTCCACTCTCAGTGGGGCTGTCTTCAATTCACTGTTTCATCCTAGAAGTCCTCTCCTTCTCCATGTTCTCATGAAGACTTCCATGAATCTTTCCACATGTCTTTTCTTTTCCATGTGAGAATGGCTACTCTGGTATGCTAGCCATAGTCCCTTTTCATTTCTTCTACTAAGCTGCAAACATCCATTTTAGTAGCAGTACTTTGTCAAAGTACTGCTTTGTGCCGTACTTTGTGCTTGGTGCAAAGTATCAACATTGCACCATTGAAGTCTGTTCAGGAAGTTTGTGAAATCCGAACAAATCTCCAATTGTAAGTTACAACAAGTTATCAGTACTCAAAAAATTTTGGTTTATCCAGAAAATGTCCAGGTAAGCTACCTCACTGGCAAGCAGGGTAAATCTCCACCAGAAGCGGGGGGGTTATTAAGGGGATGTTGGGTTAATTGAATAAACCATAATTTAGAAATTCTACTGTTCTAAAAAAGGGAAGTATTACTGTACACCAGTTTTGTTTGTCTAGATTGGTCCTCAAATGTTTCACCCACTAAAGCTGAATTTTCACTGACAATAACTTGACAGCAAACTGTAATTAAAGTTAACCTTTTGAGTATTTCTGTGACATGTTTTCAGACTTATTCATAATGAGATATGCTGGTCTATGACCGTAATAAAGATTTGATTTGATTACTCGAAATGAGCAGTTTCAGTTGAACAGTTAACATTTCACCAATTAGATTTATACTTGTCAGGCTGCAAACAGTTGGACAAGATCAAGGAAGCAAGAACCACATAAACTTCAGTAAAATATCCGTCATGCTAATCTGTAGGTAAATACAGAGAGTTCTGGAAACTGTAAGAGGAATTTTCTAACCTCATTTATAGTGAGACAGATCTCTTTGAACCAGGTGTGGGTTCTCACCTCGCTGCCGGTTTGCTTCCTTCTGTGCCGCGTGGCTGTGTGCGCATTGCGCACCGCGTGGCTGCGCCGCACGGGCATGCGTGCATGCACAGTGGCAAAAATTTGCAAAAAATTCAAAAAAAAAAGGCCAAAAACAAGATGGTGGTGCATGCGTAGTGCTGGGAACTCGGCTTCTGAGCATGCACAGAAGGGAAAAAAAGTAAAAAATTCCAAAAAAAATAATTCCAAAAAAAATGGATGCGTCCATGGACCGGCACCGACAGAACCGGATCTGTGATGTCACCAGCGGTTTATAGAACCGGTGCGAACCGGGAGGAACCCACCTCTGCTTTCAACGATCTACAGTGTTTCTTCCCTGGGTTTCTTGTCATTTATAAGATAAGTTATCAAATGATTTGTGTTCAATCTCTTAGGTTTTTTTAATGAAAATTTATTATTTATTTATTATATATCATATAATACACATATAGTTACTCTATATTTTCCAAGCTGATAAAGGGTATGGATACAGAAAAGTGAGAGACTGAAACAAAGTCAAAAGGTATAACAAAAATCTTAATAAGGAGGAACTTTCAATAATTCATTTTCCCTTTTGTTATCCCTAGCCGCTAATCATAATTAAGGATTTATACGTTTCTTGAAATATTGCTTATATTTATATTGTTTTGTTTATTTAAACAGTGTTCTTCAAACTTGGCAACTTTAAGATGTATAGACTTCAACTCCCAGAATTGCCCAGCTACTTTAGCATCTTAAGTTTGGCATGTTTGAAAAATAATTTAAATAATTTCATCTGACCGCTTAACTTTTTCTTAGAAATTATATTCACCTTCTATCTTTTAATTGTTTATATCCACTCTCCCTTCTATTTCATTTCCAGACTTAGAAATGTTACATAAAAACCCTTTTCATTCTCTGCAGTATCTTTGAATAAGTAGATGCCACTTTCTTCTTCCCCTAATCTTAAATTTTGGTGTTAGTTAGCCAATAGTTTTTTAATGGCTAGAGATCATAACCCCGGAATTCTTTGGATTTCACAACCTGATAGCTCAGCTTCCCAAATACTCTTAATTAAAATATAGTTCTTTAATTAGCGGCAGAATGTAGTTTGTACAGACCCAAAAGGCACCATTTGTGCAATGAGGAAATGCAACTTGGTCTCCTGATCTTTCAGAGAGCTACAAGAGGTTGTCATTAGATCATCAGTGGAAGAGGTGATGCCACTTATTTCAAACCATTTATTTTCACATTGGAAAATTATATGATGAATGGGAATGGGATACCTTTAGGAAGCAATTGCACTATCTCACCCTTAAGCTAAACATCTAAAATTCCTTAAAATCTGAGGGTACTTTTGCTTTTTGGTGGAATCTGAAGGACTTTTTTCTGAAGATGCTGTTGGTCTTGGGAATGTAACTTTCATTAGCATTATTGGAAGATTTTCTATCAATAAAAACAGTTTTTTTGACATACAAATACTATTTAACAGCATATGTAACTTGGCCTTGAACTGCAAAACTGGAGAGCAGAGGAGAATCAGACACTTTAAATGTGAAAACAGGGGTGAAATCCAGCAGGTTCTGACAAGTTCTGGAGAACCGGTAGCGGAAATTTTGAGTAGTTCGGAGAACCGGCAAATACCACCTCTGGCTGGCCCCAGAGTGGGGTGGGAATGGAGATTTTGCAATATCCTTCCCCTGGAATGGGGAGGGAATGGGGATTTTGCAGTATCCTTCCCCTGGAGTGGGGAGGGAATGGGGATTTTGCAGTATCCTTCCCCTGGAGTGAGGTGGGAATGGAGATTTTGCAGTATCCTTCCCCTGGAGTGGGGTGGGAATGGAGATTTTGCAGTATCCTTCCCCTGGAGTGGGGTGGGAATGGAGATTTTGCAGTATCCTTCCCCTGCCATGCCCACCAAGCCACACCACGCCCACCAAGCCACGCCCACAGAACCGGTAGTAAAAAAAATTGGATTTCACCACTGTGTGAAAATATATAGCAATGGAGTTTTTCCATGTGTTTCATGGCCTGTGTAAGGGAAACAGATGCTGTGTAGGTCTTTTCCAGCATCTCATGGTCAAGCAGAAATGCTGGACTCTTAGAAGCAGTTCTCATTATTTTCTTCTCCAGGCTTTCTTTGACCAGAACTTTTAGGGATTAAGAGAATCGTAGTCCAGCAGCAGGCTGAGGATGGAGTTGGTTGATTGTTTATTCTGAATATTGTTTCCCCATTCAAAGCATCTCAGTGCATAAAATTTACTCTTTCATTAAGTAATAACATGAGATCTAGCCTTGCTCTCTGGGTTGCAGAGAAAAAAGTATTCATTGTCTTTTCAGGTGATATTTTAAATGTACTGTGGCTTCAATCTTCACTTCCCCACAATCAATAGACCCTGTTTTTTGCTCTTGTTTTCCATGCCCCTTGATTATTTCAATTCCTTTCCAGTTTTAATTCTTTTGAATTATTTAGTTATTGTTATTATTTCAATTCCGTTCTGATTTTTCAATTCCTTTCTGGTTTTTGCTTTTTTGAAATAAAGATTCCCTACCCTGTACATAGTTCACCCGATTAGCATACAATAAAATAGAATTATTATTTCCTGTGACTTGGAAATTATTTTCTATTAATGCAGTTTAAAAGTCCATTAGCCTTTTCTGCAATGGCACCAGACTCACGACTCCTGCTCAGTTTGAGAGTGATTTTTACAATCTTGAAATCCTTTTCACGTGTGTTCTGCCAAGCAGATATGCCCACCAGCCTCCTCCACCATCGAATGCTGGGCCTGTATTTTGCTTTTTAACAATGGGCCTACCCAATATTAATTGTTAATCTATGTCAACCTAACTTCCATTTGAAATTTCATAAGGACTACCACACACAGTGTGTATAAAATTGATAGATCCCTCAGCAGATTATTAGGAATTGGTGGTAAAGCAGCAACAATATTTCTCAGACCATCATTTTTTAATAGGCTGGGTCTGATTTTGTTCCAATCTGTCATGTTTCTTTTATCTACTTGCTTTACATAGGCATTGATTTCTCCTGGGTTTTCTTGAGCTATTTCTGGACACAGTTTCTACTTCTGAACATAATTCCTCTCTAGACTGATCTAGTATGTTCTGCAAACTTTATTTAGTATCCCCGGGATACATTTAGAAAACTTGGAAGAACAATTGGAACTAAAGAAAGTCTGGAGTGGGGACAGCAGGTAGGGCGGAGAGTTGAGGCTCTCAGAGTTGTAAAACAGATCATTGTTATAGCACTAGTCTAATTTCCAAGAGGTGGTTGTGTGTTTGGTTGTTATGGAGATATTGTGTTTACTTTGCTGTTATTGTAGAAAGAGCATGAAACAGAACAGTGTTTATAAATTGAGAGATGGATGCTGGGTGAAGTTCTACAGATGGGAAATGAAGGCAAGCAGCATATTTACTGTTAAGATCCATCTGTTATCTGGGGGCAGTTGTAATTTAATAACTGGAGGAGTTTATACAATGTCAAGCCAATATTTTCCTCCCCTAAAATCCTATCCTAGCATGCAATCTTCCACTGCTTGATCAGATGAACATTTTGCCCACAAATAATATGTAAATCTGTGAATTTTAACAAATATTTCTGCCAAAAAGAAAGACAAATTAATAATGATTTGAATAAGAAACTTTGGCTGGATGGCAAGTATATAGAGAATTCTTGAAACTCGCCTCAATTGTCCTCAAATAATTTCTCTTTCATACATAAATTCTACTGAACATATACCTAGCAAAAAAAACAAACCTGCACCCAAACAAACCTTCAGGTGTTTCTATGAGAAGACAAGGAGAGAGAAATATGTTTTATCTTTTTAACCATGACTTTAAGATAAATTTAAAGGCATCAGTTGGGATATTCAGTTATGGTTGCTGTTGGTAAATGCTCATCCACTTTTCTACAATTAACATAAAATGTTGTCTTAGATTAAATTTGACCATTTAGCTATCTGGTCTCACCCCATCCAGGATCCTGAATCTATCAGATCTAGCTTATCTGCAACAATTTCCAAATAAAGTTATCAGTATTACTTAATTTAGTCTGGGGAACTAAATCTTAGAAAGAAGCTTGAAAGATAAGGGCCTTCAAATACAAATCAAAATATCGGGAACAGTCCTTTGTCTAAAGAAGGAAAAACAAAATACGTTTCAAGCACAATTCATACAAAATGTGTCAGGAACAAAGCTTGACTGAAGCAGATGAGGGACAAGTCATGAATCACCTTTTTAAAATGAAACACATGACCTAGAAAGCTTTAAACAAAACTTCAAACCATTCTGTTTCCAACTGGCAAGATTGAAAATATATTTTGTGGAAGCAAAGGCAAATGAGAGATTTTAGCATTTCATTTTTATTTTATGATATTTATTATAGGTGTTTTGGGGTTGATTAAAAGCAGAATCTAAACAGCTTACAAAAGCTACAATAGTATCAACGAAAACTAATCAATACCAACAATGTATATAATCAATAATCCAACATTCAATCATTATAATAACAAGAACAATCAAGTGTTTGTTTTAGTTTGCAATAAAGAATTTTATCCTGCCAGAAACTTCAACCAAGTTTGAGTCCAGCAGATAAATTAAGCCTTATAGAGTCAGGTTTATGGCTCAGACCTTAGTCTACAACTCACCCTAACTCGAGGATAGTACAATAGCAAAACTTGAGTCATTATTTAATCATTGATCTTGCTGACATTTGATTAACACAATTAAAATGTGACAGTTATAAAACAGGTAGATTACTTAAATCCTTACAATTAATTTATAATAATGATATAACTATTCTTTCAATCTGAACATTTTATATCTTCCAATTTGAGCCTGATTCCTTAGAGGCTTCTTGTCTCCCTTAATTAAACTTCTTGAGTGGGTGGATATTCTGTCATTGATTAAAAAGCACACAAAGAAATGTAAAGTGCAGCTGGAAAATGAATTGGACATATTACTATTCTAGTCTAATTGTTAAGATATTTTATTGGCCATTAAACTATCTCAGCATAAGTAGTAACATGACATCCAATGCAAAATTATTCCAGCCAATTTATGGAACCAAGCACATATTGCATTGGAAGGCCTTTATGTTGAGTAACAATGACTGGAGATGCAGCAGAGATGGTAGATATGTTCCAATAGACAGAGGGAAGCATTCCATTTAGATTCTATCAATAGCAGAGCAGGGATGGAAAGCAGCAGGAAACTGTAGGAAGGCAGTTGTGTGTGAATAAAATTTGCCCTGTATCCTCTAAACTAGGCAAGTACAGTTCAGTTGCCAATCTGATTAGGTAAATGGATTTGCAGGCTGGAGGGAGTGCCTTTTTGTCTATAGTAGTGAAAAGTCTTGGATTGCTCCTGTAGGCAAGTTAACAGTTGTAACCTAAAGATTGTGGGGATTTAGTACAGCCACATTAAACTTCAGTTAGAAGACTTGGTCTGAAGTCAAGTTGACCAGAATTAGATAGATTTTGAATTAAACAGATTTTCCAAATAAATTGAATCATTAAGTGATATTGGAAACATTCAAATCACTTCAATGATTTGTATAATTAATTCAATTCAATCCGATTCATTATTTAAATCATAGTGTCAGAATTCCAGATCTCATAATACCTCAGCAAAAGTCCTAGCTTGGAACATTTAAACAACTGTATCATTCCTTAAGAATAAAACAAATGCTTTGCTTCATACTAGAATCTGGCTTAAATTTCAGATGGTATGAGCTAAGTTAAATTTATCTTCTTTATCTTTTCCAAAAATATATGAAAAAACAAATTAGTTCTGACAGCTTGCGTTCCATAGTGGAGATCTTTTCCTTAAAGTAGAATTGGGAAAGTTAGAGCAGAATCCAGTAGAAAAGATTTTGTTATTTCTTACCAAAAATTATTACGGTATTACAAACCTGAAAAGATGCAGCTTACATAAAATTCAGCTGTTGGACTATTTATTAAGTCTATCATATTTGGGTAACAAAAATAGACACTGAATGACTCTTGATTGCGACTTAGAATTCTGGAGTTGAGTAGCCCAAATAAAACAGGCCAATCTAACACCAATCCAGTACTTATGAAAACAGGTATCACCAAACAAATATTTCATAAATACTGCCTTCAGAGATAGTGATTGTTTTTAATTTATAAAAGATAGATACTAAACCATAATCAATTAAGGACATAGCACAACTTTCCCTGCCTCATCATCACAGGGCTCTGATTCTCTGATTCCCTTTTGTCTTAGGCTCTAGTCCTGTTCGTTCATTCTGATTTGTCCAACTGCCCGGTGGAACATACAACTTTGTTGAGAGAAAACAGAACCAAAACTGGAACCGAGGAAAAGCTATTTAACAAGGAAGAAATTTAGAACTGAGAAGTGAACAGAGTTGCCCAGTTATCATCCCTCTCCAGTTTCTCCCCAAAAAGCTTTCTCTCTATCCAAATGGTTCCAAAAGCCTGCAGGTGTGCATTTGAGACAGTGCTAACTCCTGATGACTACCTCGACTAGTCCCTGCAGTTTTCTTAGCAACACTTTTCTAAAGCAGTTTGCCATTGCCTCCTTCCTAGGGCTGAGAGAGAGGGATTGGCTCAAGGTCACCCCAGCTGGCTTTGTTTCTAAGGCAGAACTAGAACACATGATCTCCCAGCTTCTTGGCTGATGCCTTAACCATTACACCCACCTGTCCAAAAGCATGCATGCAAACTATTATTGTAAAGTTAATCAATATGGTAGCCACGACCATTTTCTAGGTTCCACTGAGCACTCTACTGATCTTTTCCCCCTTGGACCTAACTGCACCACAAACATGCCTGGGCAATGTATTTTTTTCTGCTGTGCCCCCTTGGCATTGCCTTCATCTCATATCCAACAAATGCCTAAGATAATCTTAAATTATCCTTAACTGTACAGATTTTTTTAAAGCAACATCACCATCAGCCTCATCACATGTAAAATCTGTTAGATTTTATGTCTCATCATCTTGGAGAGAAGTCAAGTGACTGGGGACTCTGGCAGTTGAGACCAGAAAGAAACTAACATTGGGGAGAGCAAATTTCATGCTGGTACAGCTTTCTCTAGATTCAAGGATACAGGGATACTACTTCAACTCCAAAGTAGGGAAAAGCTCTAAGCCTCCACATTTTGTTTTGATTTTTGTTTCCCGGGGACTCTGTAAAGTTAATCTACTGTGCCTTCATTCTAACAATTGGCCCACCAACAGGTCTGCTTTCCCATGCTTATAAATTGCTTGTGTTGCCACACAGCATGTTTGCTATTTCTAAAACGAATCAATGAATTGTGTCTACTTCTATGGCGGTCAGACTGATTTTCCTTCAGAATCCCCATGGCTAACTTAAAAATAAAATGCAGAAGAAGTTTCTGACCTTACCTTAGACTGATAAAGAAGAGAAAACCCAATTTCATACGATTTAAAAAAAAGCAAAAATTGCAATAAAATAAAAAAGGAATAAAGGCTAGGCTTGTTTAAGTATTTCTGATGGTGAGGTAGCAGTTCCATTTACCAAAAAAAAAAATGTTTGATTCACTTTACTTGTTATTGGTTAGTTACTTGCACAACAAGCATATTTATTCCACTTCTTGAGTATTAGCATTTTAATTTGTACTGTTTAATTTGCAATGCAATGAAGGTTCTAAGAATTATTTTTTTTTCCAGCTTGCTACCTGGCTTAGAGAAAGTTGCCTTACATCGAATCAGAAGTTGTAAACTGTTTAATTGGGTTTTCTGATGGTTTTCGTTTTAGTTCTTTATTTGTACTATAATTGGGCTTTTTTTTATTGTCTGAGCATCCAGAGTCATTCATGTGAGATGAGTGGTTATATAAAATAAATACATAAATATTAAGCAATCTATTTCACTATTTTTCACACAGTGTAACAATGATTCCCCCAAGGCTGTATCCTTATGTTTCTCAGGGACAGGGACTAAACCCAGCACTTTCTACCTGCAAAGCCTATGTTCTCTCACTGAGCCATATAGCTACATAACAACATTCCCAAATTTCTCTAGGGAAGTGGAGTTCCCACTGTGAATCAGCTAAATTCCATGGTTTAACATTGTAGATTCATGGAAGCAAGCATAGTGAACTAGGCACTCATCCCATAAGTTTTGTTTAATGATATACAGTATGATGAAAACAGTTGTAGAATCAGGATTTACAGATGTGACTCCATGTTTGCAGTAAAGTACTCTGTAAGTTCACAGTTTGAAAACCAATAACTACTAAAAGCTTATTGTGTGGTACCTGTACTATGACATGCAGGCTTCTGAAATTTCAAATCACACTGTAAACAAAGATCATTGTTATCCTTGCACTGTGTGGAGGGCAGAGGGAATGGTCTTGAAGGACAGGAGGAAGTGTCCAAGGCAGCAGTCAGATAAAAGGGTTTCCTAGTCTGGTCTAACCTGAAGGGCAGACACACCACCAAAAGTGTGAATCTGCAATGATTTGAGATGGAAAATTGTGCTTGTCAGAGACTTACACAATATCATTCCACCTTCCAGCTGAAGCTGTCGAGCAGCAAACTCTCTCTGGTTTGCAGTTTATTTATTTGTTTGTTTGTTTGTCAAACGTACAAAGTAGCAGGTATAGGTATAACATAAACATAAACAAAGGAAGTACAGATAAATGGGGACAGTAAGACAGGGACGGTAGGCACGCTGGTGCGCTTATGCACACCCCCTTTACGGACCTCTTAGGAATGGGGTGAGGTCAACGGTAGACAGTTTGAGGTTGAAGCTGTGAGGGTTTGAGGCTGTAACAACGGAGTCGGGTAGAGCATTCCAGGCATTGACCACTCTGTTGCTGAAGTCGTATTTTCTGCAATTGCGTTTGGAGCGGTTTACCTTGAGTTTGTATCAATTGCTTGCCTGTGTATTATTGTGGTTGAAGCTGAAGAAGTCGTTGATAGGCAAGACGTTGTAGCAGACAATTTTGTGTACTATACTTAGATCGGACCGCAGGCGGCGGTCCGTTCTTAAAATCAGTTCTTAGAATCCATTCTTGAGTTCATGATGGAATATAAAGCTGCATTGGAAGACTTGCTCTATGATTTACTGGTGAAAGATTCAAGAACATAATTGACAATGCCCTATATTTTTTTAATGTTCTTCAGTTGTTTAGGCACCACAGAAAAGAACTCTACTGATGTAGAGTTGAAGCAAGGCTACAATTTTTCTCCCCACAGAGCTCTAAATCTCTGCAGCTGTGGACTCCCTGGTAGTGTATTATCAAAGCTTTGCTTCTTCAATACAGGCTTAGCTGCACATTTTGATTCATCCACTACCAGTGTATTATTAAAGACTTCCCGTTCCTCCCCACAACAGCCACACAAGCGCAAACCACCCCTTGTGTTAAGCATTTGGATTTCACTATTTAAAAAGCATTGCAATGTTGCCAAACACAAATCTAACTGTAAGAAATGTTGCAGAGTGATGTCTGATAAAATTCTGAAAAAAGGATCATCCTCTACTACAAATGTTACATCTTAAAATGCAGGTCAAGCAATACCTCTGAGGGATCTAATGGATCAGAGTCATAATTTTGGCTTGTTACATATTTGAAGATCTCAAAAGTAGCACTTTCCACATTTTATTTTAAAACTGGAAAATCCCAAAAGCCTTCCAAATAGTAAAACCTTTCCCAAAAGTTTCTGGTTGTGTTTAATCCTTAAACTAATCCCTGTTGACTAATACTTATAATTACAATACAGGTAGTCCTCGACTTACAACAGTTCACTTAATGACTGTTCAAAGTTACCAAAGCACTGAAAAAAGTGACTTATGACCATTTTTCACACTTATGACCGTTGCATGGTCCCGTGATCAAAATTCAGACCCTTGGCAATCAACTCATATTTATGACAGTTGCAGAGTCCTTGGGTCATGTGATCACCTTTTGTGACCTTCTGACAAGCAAAGTCAATGGAGAAACCAGATTCACTTAACAACCATGTTACTCATTCAACAACTGCAGTGATTCACTTAACAAACATGGCAAGGAAAGTCGTAAAATGGGGCAAAACTCACTTAACAAATTTCTCACTTAGCAACAGAAATGTTGGGCTCAGTTGTGGTCGTAAGTTGTGGACTACCTGTATACACCAGAAGCCATTTATGAGGATGCAAATTCCAAATATATTCACTGTCCCCATAAAACTTGCTTCTCTTGACTTCATAAGATTCATCGGCTACTTTAATGAATGTATTAATCCTCTCAAATCAATTGCAATAATTTATGTCACTGAGTGTTGTGGCTTGCCCAAGTCCCGCGCAGCTGCTCATGGATCCGGAAGACCAAGAACCGACCATGGGGTGGCAAGATCAGTCTGTATCTCCGGCACCTGAGTCCGAGACCGAGGAGGACGCAGGGCCAGAGGATGATAATCAACCAGGGCCTTCTGCACCTCCCCAGCAGGAGTTAAGTGACTCCAGTGAAGAGGAGGAGCCTCTGATTGATGCTAGGGCACGCAGGGCAGCTAGCCGGCAAGAGTGGCTCTGTAGGAGGAGGTCTCCTCACATGTAAACCTGCAGGCAGATGGGCCATGCCCTAAGACTATTTAAGGTTACATCACAGCGGAAACTCTTGCTGGAAACAATGCAAGTATTTTGCCTGTCTGCTGTTTGAACTTTGGAATAACTCCAGTTCGGGCTCTTGGCCAACTCTAGCAAGTGAGGATAATTTCTGGACTTAATGACCTGTTTGTGTTTTTTTATTTGGAATCCCGGCCAAAGTGTTCTGTGATTTTCAACAAGAACTATGGTAAAAAACCTGTAACAAACTTACTACTAAGCTGCATTTATTAGTGGTAAAGTCTTCTTTGTTTTTGAAAACAGTGTGTGTGTGTCGTTTTCTGGGGGCTTGCCACGCTGGGTCACAACACTGAGTGAGGGCCTTAGTTACATGACTGCATAGGCAGTCTGCCTTTAGACCAGGGGTCTCCAACCTTGGCAACTTTAAGCCTGGCAGACTTCAACTCCCAGAATTCCCCAGCCAGCTTAAAGTCCGCCAGGCTTAAAGTTGCCAAGGTTGGAGACCCCTGCTTTAGACACTATAGTTTTAGAATACCATTAAATAGCAGCAAATCACTTCTCTGTGATAAAGGAAATAAAACAAAACAATGAACTTTTTTCAGTCTCAATGATCACATTATCTTAGCTCACCTCTGTTTATTCAGCTTCATTGTCTCCTTATTTTTCCAGGTTTTGGGATGTCCACACCAGCAACAGTAGCAGGTAAAGCCTTCCTTATCGTTTATGGTCTCTTTGGATGTGCTGGAACCATCTTGTTCTTCAACCTTTTTCTAGAACGTATTATCTCACTTTTGGCTTTGGTCATGAAGGCTTGCCGTGAGAGACAGCTGAGAAGAAGCGGCCTTCTACCTCCTACCTGCCGAAGGGGCTCTGCCATGTCTGATGCGGACAGTCTGATTGGGTGGAAGCCATCTGTCTATCACGTGATGCTAATTTTGGGAATTTTTGCCATTACTCTAGCTTGCTGTGCCTCTGCCATGTACACGGCTGTGGAAGGATGGAATTACATTGACTCCTTGTACTATTGTTTTGTCACCTTCAGCACCATTGGATTTGGTGATCTGGTGAGCAGTCAGAATGCTGTCTACCAAAATCAGGGATTATACAGATTTGGGAATTTCACATTTATATTAATGGGGGTATGCTGCATATATTCTCTTTTTAACGTCATATCAATTGTAATCAAGCAAGTTTTAAACTGGATGCTAAGAAAGTTCCGATGCAGATGTTGCCCAGATTGCAATAAGCCAAATACCCGCCTTGGGCGGCGCAATGCCATCACACCCGGATCCCGCTTTCGCCGGCACAATTTCTCTATGGAAACAGACGGGCAATATGATAGTGACACGGAAGGGAGAAGGCTCTCAGGTGAGATGATCTCCATGAGGGATCTCACGGCTTCTAACAAAGTCTCCCTGGCACTTCTGCAGAAGCAGTTATCAGAGACGGCCAATGGCTATCCCAGGAATGTCTGCATCAGCACCAGACAAAATGATTTTTCAGGTGGAGTTGGGGCTTTAGCGATCATGAACAATAGACTGGCAGAGACGAGTGATTCTAGGTAGAAATTTTGAAATTATCTTCTCTAACGTGAAGACTTTTTCTTATTCTTTATTTAATAAAATGATATTTTAAAAATTTATTAAATCCATCTCAAGGGAAAATTTCTGGAAGGCTTTATGTTTTGCTTGTTTCTAAAAGCTGATTATTTAAGATTTTTAAAGAGGCTTTTTTGGGATGTAGTAGTATTTAATCCCTTAAGTTTTTGTAATACTTTAACCAGTAGCATCAGGGATCATCAATCATCATTGGCCAACTTAGAAGGTCTCTAGCACATACCACTGATATTAAAGAGCACTCAAGAAGCAAAGAGAAATCCCAACAGTCATAGCCATCCCGGTGGTGCTGAAGGTAGGAGAGGCTTCAAATAGCAGCATGCAAGTAGAGGTAGTCCCCAGTTACAACAGTTCATTTAGTGACAGTTCAAAGTTACAATGGCATTGGAAAAAGTGACTTATGGCCGTTTTTCATACTTACAACCATTGTAGCATCCCTGAGGTCATATCATCAAAATTCAGACACAACCACTTGGCAACTGGTTCATATTCATGACCGTTGCTATGTCCCAAGGTCATGTGATCATCTTTTGCAATGTTCTGACAAGCAAAGTCAATGGGGAAGTCAGATTCACTTAACAACTGTGTCACTAACTTAACAACTGCAGGGATTACTTAACAACTGGGACAAGAAAGGTCGTAAAATGGGGCAACATTCATTTAACCAATGTCTCACTTAACAACAGAAATTTTGGGCTCAATTGTGGCCGTAAGTCAAGGACTACCTGTATGCAGTTTCTAACCAGTCAGCCTCTCACTCTATGAGTACAGACTACTGCAGAAGATGGCTAGTCAGCCAGCAAGCACTTGGGTGCACAGTGGTAGAGATACAGATGCTCCCTTGCCTACCCTTTGAGGCATTCTCTAACTCAGGCTTGCCCACTGGCAAGGTAAAACAAAGTCAAGATGGCATCTATGAGGGTGCAATCAAAGCTGTGAATTATAACAAGCAGAGATTCAATCACAGTGTTGTGGCTGCCATCTTGACTTTTTGACCATACCCTGCCTACATCTCTGCTGCTACTTCACTCTTATTTCCCACATTGCTGCTAGACATAATATAAAGTTGATAGAATTAAGTGCATAGTTGACTGAGGAAAATGTAGTATAGTGTTAAGCTAACAAAAAGCTTAACTGTTTTAAAGGATGGAAATGCAGTGATCGTAGTTCAAAACTGTTGCAATTCTGTTTTGCTTCTATGTCGAGCTCATGAACTGGAGCAGCAAAGAAATATGGATATGAACTCAATTTATTAAAACACTTGTTAAAAAGAAAAGAAAATGTATAATAATTCTCCAAGACAATTCCTTTTTCATCCTACATTATAGACTGAGAGTTGCAACTGAAACTCAGGAAGTCCAAATTCCAGTCCTGCTTTAAATCCACTGAGCAAAACTATCTTCTATATGCACATGTCTAAAGATTTCCGATTTTCTGCTCCATTAGGATGGGGCCAAAGAGCCTTCATCATCATTTCAAGCAATAAGACGAGTTTCACTGATTGTATTAGTAGTAATTAATTTAGTTTATGCTAATTCCAAAGTAAATATTAAAACTAGCAGCCATTTGGCACAAAATTCTTTTCATGCAGTGTCTTCAGTGGCAAATGCTCACTTGATCTTCACAAACTACATATGCTGAGACCTTGTGTGTGCACTGATCTAATAATTTGGCTATCCTATTCAGCCAATCTATACTCTTGTTAAGGATGGATGTGTTTCACATTGTCTATTTCAAGCTGCTGGGATTCCAAACAACTGTTACAGAAATCAGATTTTTCCAGAATAGTATTTAAGATATTGCTAGGCACTGTGTATCCCATATCAATCAACCAGTATGATGTATTCTACCTTTTCCAATTAATGTTCTTCAGATACATTAGATCTCCCAATATTTTTTTAGCCATGCTGCTTGTCTCTATATATAGGTTGTGGGGGGCAGTAGATTAAGAAAGACTTATTTACTTTCCCTAGTATGTAGATCATCCTCTTGTGCAGAACCCACCTATGAGACGTGAGCATTTTTCTAATCTAAGTTGGCAACATCATCTGGGTCATGTGGATGATACTGATGATACCTTTGGATATCAGAGTCCTTTGGGAGTTGGGCGGCATAGAAATACAATTAATTAAATTAAATTAAATTAAATACTGGACCTCAAACTAATGGATGACTTCACTCAGCAGGTTCAGATAGATATTAAACTGGAGGGGAAAGTACATCAAATCCTGAGGTACTCCAAAAGGGGACAGGCCATAAATACACAACCACCAATCCAGCTCCATCAAAAGTCATCAACAAGCAAAACCAATGTTGTCTCCCTACTGTATTCTGGTCTGAAACCTGACTGAAATGAGTCCAGATAGTCCATTATTTGGATGGATCCATTATAATCCAGGATGATGTCCAGAAGAGTTGGATACAGTAACCCTTTCTTGAGGAGGGGCTCTCTATCTTGAGGATTTGGCCAGTGACTTGAATGAAAAATGTTGGTACAGGAAACCGGTGCCGCTGAAATGTATTGAAGCTGCTGCAGTGATGAGCAAAATACAATTCTTCTTATCTTCTCTGTGTCTGGGCTGCCAGTTCCACCTTCCTAGTTTATTGCTTGGCAGCTTTGGGCCTCCTTTTCTCCCAGGTGGTGTTCATAGCCCTAATCCGATACTCTGGCTCTCAGGATTGATCCATCCATGCTCAGCAGTCTGTGCCCATCCTGGATGAATTGCCCTTTTCCAAGAACAATGATAAAGTTCATATTGGAGGCCATCTCACCCAGGCATCTCAAGACACGTCTGCTTCCTTCATTTAAATTTTTTTTGCAAATTCTCTAGACTTCTACTGCTTTACATTTCTCTGGCTCTCATCAACTAACAAAGAGAACAATTAACATCCTGTGGCCTACTTTCAGTTTTTAAATGGTGTAGAATTTTAAAAAAATATACAGCCCAAACCTATTGCAATATAATAACAATATATTGAAGAATATCACTCTAATAATGAAATCCATTCCCTGAGCAGTAGCATAAACAATAATCAGAAACAGGACCATTCCCAACATGCATGTCTATTAAATCTTACAAACTTAATAAATTTAAGGGCTAGAAGCTTTTTTTTTAAATGAAAACCAATTATCAATATGTGAATACCAAAGGCCCAGTTTGGCATTTATACAGCACTTGCATTCAGTTAGAAAACCTGTATAGCAAGATGAGGGGTATTACCATTACAAACCAGGGATAATGATATTCAGACAGCCTTTCGTTTCAAGAAGGGCTTTATAAAACTCCAGGTATGGGAGAATGATTTGTACTGGGCCCCTAGCATCATAGGCTGCTCAATAACTGATCGGGACCTTTGGTTTCATACTATAGTCCCAAATTGTGTGAATTTCATTTCTTATACAGCTTCCCATAACATAAGGAATCTTTCCAAAATGCCTTGTAGATTGGCCTGCAACAACTGTTCGTCTTTTAATACAGTATGTTACAAACCTGCAGGCTACAAATTTTCTCACTAAGGTGACAGCTCCAAGCACCTGTTGTCTTCATTAACTACTCCTACTGCCAGTATTGATGGTCATGTTTTTCATTTTGACAGCTACAAAAACCCAGCAGTCTGTGGAACTTTTCATACTGAATATAAAGCACATTGACGTTAAAAAAATAACCAGCTACAAAACAGAAATCAAAATTATTTCACCCAAACTGATTTTCTTGACATAACACAAGAGGTGTTTCTTTCCTTCCAGAATATCTGAAGTATCTGTTTGATGGATTGTCTTGAAGTTGTTGTTTCATGGTTTGCACAGCCTTGCTGTACGCTAAGAGCTGCATTTCTGCTCTTTTAGAAGGCTGCCTTGAATCCAGCATTGACTGAAATAAGCAAACAGCATTTAAAGAATGCAAGAAATCTTGCTGAGATTACAAAACCCATTGACCTGAACTTAAGCAGACATGTAATGCAATTAAGTTCTAGGATATTAGTAATTTTATCTAGAAAATTGTTATTGGTATGTGACCAATAGTTTGTCACTGACAGCTGCCTTGTAACAGCTTCAGCTATTTCTCTATCCAGCATAATATTATCTATACAAGGGCATCAAAACTATTGAGATGATAGCTACAACCATCCATATTGAGATCCCATCCCAGTTTTATTTGTGTCACACATGTAAGGAGTTTGACCCTAAAGCCTCTTTACATATTAGGATTGCCCAAACCAGAGAGATTGTTCAAACTTTGGTTTATCTTCTTAAATTTCTACATTCAGTATTTATTTAGAATAAAATAATTTCACTGCAGAAGAACTTTGTCTCAATCACCAGGGGGAAAGTATGGTAAGAGATGTTGATAAATTACATTCATATATATATAAAATCATCACTCTACATTCTTGAGTTTTAGCAACATGATGTGAAGAGCAAAAAAAGAGTAAGAAATAATAAAAGAAAATGGAATAAAAGGCATAAGAATGCCTTTTGTTTTTTAAACTTTTTGTCTCTCCCTTTTTAAGGATCTCATCTTCTCTTATCTAACCACATTTTTTCAGTCTTCATCTTCCACTCAACTCACTCACTTTACTTTCATTCACAAAAATAAGAGAGGGTTCTTTGGTCTTACAGGGAGCATTACTGAATCACAAAACATTCTTTCTATATGACCAAAACACCTTGAAGTACTTTTTCATGCTGATCTTTCTTTCTTTCTTTCTTTCTTTCTTTCTTTCTTTCTTTCTTTCTTTCTTTCTTTTGCATTCAATCATTCATACAGCATCAATGTATCTCATTTCTTGTTTTACACACTTTTTCAGAACCCATTCCCAATCCATTCAGTGGGAGATGTGATAGATGCCTTCAAGTATCTGAAGGGTAGACTTGTTTAGTGCTGTTTCAAAATATGAACAATGAGATTTCAATCTGAATTCTGTCAAACATTCTGCCAGGCACATTTAACAAACTCATTCCTCTGTAAAGTTTGCATTCACTTTATCTATCTCTCCCTTATTACAGAGGAACAGATTCTTCCCATCTGCAGTAATCTTCACATACATATTAAACAAGTTGCATAGCTACTCTATAAGCACACTATGTTTATATTTTAACATTTCTCCAGTTTAGATTTAATAACAGATTTAATGGTTTAATTAATTTTATATAGTTTTTTTCTTTTTAGCATTTTCCCACAAGTGTGGGGTCTGCATTTTTTGGATCAACCAAGTGGATCCATTAATTGTGACAACAATTGATTGACTGGCTTGTTTCCTGAACCTGACTTCATGGGCTGAGAGAGAGAGACTGGCCCAAAGTTACCCTGCTGGCTTTCATTCCTAACACAGGACTAGAACTCACAGTCTCCTGATTTCTAACCTGATGCCTTAACAACTAGATCAAACTTGTTCTCCTTTAATTTTATATAGTTATCATCCTGCTGTTAGGGCTAGTTCATCTTTTGTTAAATACAGTCAGTTTTAATCACTAATACTGTATTCAGTTGTTGTTGTTGTTTCTTATAATTTTTTCTTTGTTGATGAGAAACCTTTTCCTGTTTGTATTTCACAATTAATTATTTAATTAACATTTCTTCCTTTACACTAGTTATACCAGTAGCCTTGTTTTGTTTTGTTTTGTTTTGTTTTGCATTCAAAATGTTCTCTTTTTTACCACTTTTTTCTCAGGCACCAATATTTGATTCAATCCACTTCTTATCTGATCACTATCATTCCCATATGTTGGAAAGAAAATCCATCTGGTTCAGTTCCAAGCTGGGAGAAAGACGCTGGAAACAACATGGAGTCTGATTGGAAAGAAAGTTTAATGATGAAGCAGAAACACCAGGGTTTGTGGTTCTGGTTCAGCTGACCCAGAACTGCACACTGTCTTTGTGGTTCTGTTCAATAAACTTCCTTTCCAATCAGCCTCCATGTTGTTTCCAGCATCTTTCTCCCAGCTTGGAACTGAATCAGATGGATTTTCCTTCCAACACATACATATCTCTAACATAATTCCATCCAGCAGTCTTGCATCACCATACTGATCTCTACTACCCATCTGGGTTTTGATCAACTGAGGCTTTTGAATAGCACATTTTAGTGAGGCAGAGAAAGGGGCGTGCATAAGCGCACCAGCATGCCTACTGTCCCTGTACAAACGTTCCCTTTTATTTGTACCCGTCTTATGTATATAAATAATGTTATATCTATGTATATTACCAAATACAGTACCTACTCGACAAAATAAATAAATAAAATAAATAAATAAATAAATAAATAAATAAACAAATAAACAAATAAATAAATAAATAGACATGCTTACCAACCCTAGTTGTACCCTTTCCATGTAAATCGTTCCCTGCTAATGATAATGGCAATTCCAATAAGTTAGGGCACATTTTAACCATTATGCCACAAGTGCAAACAGTCCCAAGTATTTATCTCAAGAATAAAGATCCTAATATGCACACTTCTATGCATGTTAGGATCTCTAATTCAAACAAATCAAAATACTGTTGTCCACACCGCACACAAGCTAATGAATACATTCAGTCCCCTGATAAATAGGTATAAGACGTAAAGTACAATGAAGTGAAATGAAGTGATACTGCAGCTTTCTTGAAGCTCCTTCCAACACTAATGTCACTGAGAAACCAAAAGTGGCTCTTTACCCAGGAAAAAAAAATGTGCTTGTTGTAAGGCAAGCACAAATTGTTGGAGCCTACATTTTGACCACTTTGTAAAAAGGAAATATTAAATACGTCTCCTTTTAGAATGTTGGTTCTACATTTTTTTAAAGGAGTTTATTAATATTCTAGTTATTTGGGGGTTTTCTTCAATTAATTTGTGACCTTTCCTAAAATATTCCCTATTTATTCCCTAATATATTCCCTAAAATATTCCCTAAGGGGCGTGCATAAGAGCACCAGCGTGCCTACCGTCCCTGTCCAAACGTTCCCTTTTATTTGTACCCATCTTATGTATATAAATAATGTTATATCTATGTATATTACCAAATACAGTACCTACTCGACAAAATAAATAAATAAAAAAATGTGCTTGTTGTAAGGCAAGCACAAATTGTTGGAGCCTACATTTTGACCACTTTGTAAAAAGGAAATATTAAATACGTCTCCTTTTAGAATGTTGGTTCTTTGTACAGAGGTTAAAGCAAAACAAAGCCAGCATTGAACAACAAAAGGTTCAATAAACAGTAAAAGAGCAGAACCATTTAGGAGCTCTTGACTAGCATAAATTGTCATAAATATTTTCCACCACAGTGTTGTCAGCTAATGGATTTGCAAAGAAAGTATTCAGCTATTCATGTTGCACTGGATTAAGCCTCAGTTCTTGTTATCTGTCTCTTTGATGTACAAATACACAATTATATTTCATTTTCATTATTTAGTAAAACAACATTGAATGTATGAATAGAGTCCATACTGTAGCTGATATGACAGCTTTTCATTAATGATGGCTGATCTACATTATTTATTTTTGTTAAAATTATCTTTTCAGTACTTTTTTTCAGCACAAAACCCAAGATGAATTATAAATCAATTTTCTCTATTAAATAAATTTAAAAATAAAATGGGATTTTCTGCAGGGACAAAATCACTACTGGATGCATCTCGTGTTGTTCAAAACAAGTAGTCTAAGTTTCCATGCCATTTAATGAAAAAGAATTTGCATACAGTGTTTTTTCCCAAAGAGAAGAGAATTTTGTTGAAATCCTAATAAACCAAATGTCATATGTTTTTAGATCCACCCTCATATCTAGGTTGCAAAAACCTAAACAACTGCTAGATGGCAGCAAAGAGTTTCTCCAATGGTTATGCAGGATTTTTCATTCCAGATATGGTGGGCCTGGTGTTCTTGCACTCATTTAGTTATAATAAGGCCAAATAAGGTCAAAAACAAAAGGGATATTTGGAAAGTAAGTGTTTTCAACCATCCAAACAAAAGAGTTGAGAAACAGAATATCCTCTCACAAGGGGGGGGGGGAAACTATTGAAAAATTGCAAAGCAGATGTAGCACTAGATTAAGTGCATAACAAAATTATAATACAACATTATGCTTCTAAAGAAACTACTCCAAAATGAGAGCCGTCACATTTTTCAAAAGATAAACAAGTTCCCAAAGAAAGTCCAGCACTATAGCAATCGAGCAGAACAATATCCAGCCTTTTTAACAATCACCTAACCTTCAGAAGTGATAGCTGAGCTTCTAAGAGAGACTTCCTAGCATTGCAAATAAAAAACAATATAATGGAGCTATTCTACCTTTCTCTTCTTGGTAAAATGTTTATGGGAAAACCAAAGAGGGTTACAAATTGAAGATGATGAATGAGACAAGACAATTGCACAATAAAAGTCTTATCTGGAAACATATATTGGAATAACACAATATCCATCTACTGAGATTTGTTAAGTGCACAAATCCCAACAGCAGAGAATACTATTATAGAATATTATGATTCCAAATTTGAATTTTCCCTCTCCAGTCCAGAATTTTTTTTAAATAACCAAAAGAGGGCACATTATCTAGCCAACTAACTCACAACCCAGTCTAATGATATTGGTTGTTGAAAAGATGGATTACTTCTCAGTGATGGGGACTATAACTCAGGTTCTTAATCTTCTAAAACAGGGGTCTCCAACCTTGGCAACTTTAAGACTTGTGGACTTCAACTCAGCAAAGCTGGCTGAGGAATTCTGGGAGTTGAAGTCCACAAGTCTTAAAGTTGCCAAGATTGGAGACCCCTGTTCTAGAAAACCACAGTGACTTAGTGCAATCTTTAGAGTGGTGACATGTTACTTTTTCACAAATGAAAATTAAAACAATTTAATTAATTATTGAAGTTTGACTTTTTTTGTTATTTGAAGGGTGAGAATAGAAGTGAAAGATCCACCCTTAAATAGTACCCTTGGCAAAAACTGAAAAAAAATGTTCTATGCTCTGCTGAAATTCAATCATTTTCCTGCTCAATTTCAGGAATGTGGGGACTGCATGAATTCTGCTGCATGCCCACCCTTGTTATAGTGGTTCATGGGTTGGATTAAAGCTGGCAAGACCCAAGTTCAAATCCTCACTCAGTCAAAAAGCTATTGTTAATGTTGTTATATTCAGCGTCCCTCAGTTTAACCAATTGAATGATTGTGGTGTAGTTGGCGTGGGGGCTGGTACCTTCAAGTCAATATTGACTCCTAGTGATTGCCTGGATTAGTCTTCTTATTGCCTGTAGTCTTCTTAGCATGATTTTCTGCGGTGGTTTGCTTTTGCTTTCTTCCTAAGCCTGGCCCAAAGTCACCCAGCATTCTGCCCCACTGTCCTGAATCTGACGTGAGTCACTTCTTTGTAAGTTCTCAGCATTGTAACACTAATGATACCAAAGATCTTTCACAGGTAGGACTGTTGGGACATCTTGAGTCTTTGTGCTACTTGACATGTCATTTTCCATGTTTCACTGGCATATGTTACATTTGGCAAAACAATGCTGTAATAAAATTAGAGCTTAACATAGACCAAATTGGATGCAACTGCTGAAATATTGCCAAAGTTCTTCCAATCCTATATTTGATGTTTACCTCAGCATCTCCATCACTGCAAAGTATGCTTCCCAGACAGTGAACTGCTCTACCTCTTCAATATGCTTACATCTGACAAGGAATTGTGGGTCCCTCTGCCATTTCCGGCATACAATATCTTTGCTATGGAAGTACTACCGGTAGTTTGTAACCCAATTCTGGAGGCTCCAGTTTCCAGCTTATCAGTCAGGTCCTGCAGGCATTCCCTGATTTTTGTTAGTAATACAATATCATCTGCAAAACTGAGGCCTTGGCAAAAACTGAAAAATGTATTTTTTCCATGGAATTCCAAAGTTTGGCTGGCTCATGGCTCTTTAAGTCCATAACCAAAACAAACAAAAATGCTAACAGAATACAACCTTGTTGAACTCCAGTCTTTATATTGAAAAATTCCATAGTGCCCCCATCGAATTGGAATTCAGATAGTGACTCTGGAAAATACTGACTTATCTCTGGGGAATGTTATAACTCCTGACAATGTTCCATAATGATTCTCCGTATGCTGTCAAAAGACTTTTTGAAGTCGATGAAATTGATCAGTTGAAATTCAAGGCTCTGTTCAATAACATTAATGCACTGTGAAGATTTGTTCACAACGTGATCTTCTGTGGTGGAAGCCAGCTTGTTCCTTGCACCATTTAAGTACACACTGGAATACCTCCAAATGAAAGCCATTTAAATAGGCTCTTGAACGCCACCAAATGAATAATTTTTTTAGTTATGTAAGCGTTTTTAATTTGCTTTGATCGCAGGCCAACATTTATAATCCAAACCTAAAGCATGTAAATGAAACCAGCTATTAGAGATGTTTTTTGAAGAAGTCCCTGCACATTACAAAATATGGCCAATTACGGTATATTTTATATCAGAAAGTCCTAGGCATCTGCAAGAAATGCAGGAAAAAAAACCTGCTCGGTCACTTGGAGAACTAGTGTTCAGTACAGACGGCAGGAAGAGGAAGGAAGAGAGCAGGAAAATAGTGTAGCTAACCATACTGGGCTCAGGCTCTTTCCACAACCAGTTTTACTCTAAATTTAAACTGCAGCTCTCATAAAAGAAATGCAGCTCAGTCTGAGTGGCAAAGTTGATTTCCAAACTGCTAGTTCTGTAAACTAGGTGGTATTAATAAACACTGTATGGAACTGTGCCATCATATTTTGTCTAGGATCTTTGGCCCTTTGCTTTTCAGTAGCCTTAGCCAGCAGAGCTGATATTTGGGATGCTGGGAATTGTTTCCACAAACAAACTGAAGATCCAGGTTTCCATGTCTGTGCTAGACTGTAATCTTCTCCCTTGGAGTTTGCACTTTATAGAAGAAATGTCTGCTGTATTCCTTGCCAACTGGCCTGAAACTGTAATGTCGTTCAATATTGTCTTCATGTTTGTTTAAACATGAAGACTAAGTGTAGTACTTTTAACTGAATAAGCAAGCCTATAAATATTTCACAAACAACTCAAGCAGTAAGACAAAGCTATACAATGGGTAGAGGGTTGGACTAAATCTAGATTCAAATCTCATAAAATCAGTCTGTGGCATCTCAATCTAGTTCCTTCACAGGGCTTCTGATTTTTTTTTTATTGCTCTGATGACCCTATGCAGAGGCCACTCATAAAAACAAAGCCACTTTTTCTAGTAGCAAAACATATTCCATTCAGCCCTCAGCTAAAGGTAAAGGTTTCCCTTGTCCAGTCGTGTCCGACTCTAGGGAGGCAGTGCTCCTCTCCATTTCTTAGTTGAGGGAGCCAGCATTGTCTGAAGACATTTCCGTGGTCATGTGGCCAGCATGACTATATGCCAAGGTGCACGGAATGCTGTTATCTTCCCACCAAAGTGGTACCTACTTGCTTTTGCATGCTTTCGAACTGCTAGGTGGGCAGGAGCTGGAACAAGTAATGGAAGCTCACCCTGTCATGCAGGGGTTGGATGTTGAACCCAGACTGTCAGCTTTCCAACTGACAAGCTCAGCGTCTTTAACCGCTGAGCCATCGTGCTCCTAGCCTTCAGCTATCAGGAACCTAAAGAAATACCTCATTGAAGACACAATGAGTGAGATTTTCTGAAAGGGGAGGGTATAAGTCCCCTTCTTACCCTGAGGGTCAACAGTCTGTGATGCAAAAGACCTGAGAAAGAAGGAATATCGTTGTAATATAAAGGCAGCCTTAGCAGATTGGGGAAAAGAAAGAGCAGTAAAGCCCTCAATCACCACCCATTCGAATCATCAACACTCTTTCAAATGTAACCCTGTGCATTCAAGATGTACAATATTCAACCGCCTCACATTTGGGTAGCCATTTTAGGCTTCTTGATACTTCTTAACAGAACAACTTCTACACACAAATTGCTTTATCCAGTGGCATAAAGAGACAGGGGAGCAGGGAGACAGGTGGGGGGCTGCTGAAGACACAAGTGGTTCTGGAATTGGGTCGCTACACCATTTGATCGTGCACCAAACAGTTGCTTGGCAGGAGGCAGCAGAGCAGCAACAGGGAAAGAAACTGTCCCTTCAAGTCAGTTTTTACTCTTGGTGATTTGCCCCCTGCAGTTTCCTTGGCAATATTTTTCAGAAGTGGTTGGCCAATTCCTTCTTCCTAAAGCTGAGAGAGAGTAACTGGTCCAGGGTCAACCAGCTGCTTTGTGGCTAAGATAGGACTAGAAGTCACAGTCTCCTGGGTTTTAGTCTTGACATTTTAACCACTATACCAAACTGGTTCCTAGCAATGAAGGAGGGGGTGTTAAAAAAGAGGGTGTGAAATGGGCTAGGTGCAAGTTTATCCCTGAGTTTGAAGCATTGCATGTTAATGTCAAATGTCTATTTATCCCAGGATCTATATCACCCACTGAGTGATTCTTGGGCACCTTGGCCTAAACTATGTAAATTGGGGATAACGACTGTCAAAAGAATCAGCACTGATGCCCAATTTGGGTAGTATTTAACAGATTAACAGAGTTGGAAGGGACCTTGCAGGTCATCTAGTCCAACCCCCTGCCCAAGCAGGAGACCCTATATCTGCCTCTACCTAGGATCGAACTCACAACCTCCTGAGTGTGAGGCAAGAGCTCCACCTCTAGGCCACATGATTGGAAAGACAATTAAAATAGTACTTAATGTAATGGCAGTCTGGATCTGATCTCCAAAATGTTTATATTTAGTAGCTTGGAAACTAAACTTCCAATAGTTCTCAGAATCTGGGCAAGATCAGATAGACCATTATTACAATCCAGTTTTCTAATGAGCGATTTCTATGATCTGGGTAGTTGTTTGAAACACAGTCAAACACGGGGTACAACACAACAATAGCTTCATTGTTACCATAGTGACTGTAGGTGGCACAGCCCTTAGATGCATTTTTACTAGTGCCAGTCTATTATAGTCATTCTTCGGTGATTTTAACAAGCAAATGTTTTGCTTTCTTCCCTTCAGTGGTTAAGACATTTATCTACCTTGCATGTAAATTCATTTCTCATTATATCCTTTGCTTGAGGCACCCAAATATCTAGAGAGCATGGTTTATCTTTTAAATTCTTCCTTTCTAGTCTGATCTAAAAATAGTTTTCCCACCCCGCCAATTACCGTATTTTTCGGACTATAAGATGCACTGAACTATAAGACGCACCTAAATTTACAGGAGGAAAACAAGAAAAAAATAGTTTTTGGCCTCTGTGTGTCACATTTTTGCCTTCCCCGGCCCCCAGAGGCACTCTGCAGGCCAAAAACAGGCACATTTTTGGCAAAAATGGGCCATGCGGAGCACTGCAGAGTGCTTTTGGGGGCCTGGGAGGGGGGAAAACGTGACGCGTGGAGGGCTTGGGAGCCCAAAAATGGGCCCATTTTTGGCAAAAACAGGACATGCGGTACACTGCAGAGTGCTTCTGGGGGCCGGGGAGGGCAAAAACGGAGGGTTCGGGAGGCCAAAAACGCCCGTATTTGGTCTATAAGACGCATCTAAATTTTCACCCACTTTTAGGGGGGGGGGAAAGGTGTGTCTTATACTCCGAAAAATACGGTAGATCTATTGGTTCCCTTTCCTGAGATGCTGAAATGCTGCTGTAGCACCTATACCAGTGATGGCGAACCTATGGCACACGTGCCACAGGTGGCACGCGGAGCCATATCGGAGGCCACGTGAGGCATTGCCCTATGTCAGCTCCAGCACGCATGCGCGCGCTGGCCAGCTGATTTTTGTCTTTGGGGAAGGCCGTTTTCACCCTCCAGAGGCTTCAGGAGGCTTCCCTGAAGCCTCCGGAGTGCGAAAAACAGCCCAACAGGCCAACCGGAAGTCTGTTTTTTCCGAACTTCCGGTTTGCCCATTTGGCCATTTTTTGCCGTCCCAGGCTTCAGTGAGGCTTGTGCGCATGTGCGGGGGGCAGTGGGGGGGTTGTGCATATGCGCAGGGGTTGTACGCATGCGCGGGGGTGAGGGAATGGGTGTGGGCACATGCGCGTGTGCTAGCGAACCAAAAAAGGTTCGCCATCACTGACCTATACAATGTAGCTATATAGCACCATATTTTCAAGAGATTGAGAGGCCTGGAGGCTTTCTCCCTGCATCCCAGGACAATGTATCTTTTTCCTCCGTTTTTTTCTGTCCATTGATGATGGTGGTGCAGGAAACAGCAATAAGTGTCACAATAAATGAGATAATATCTTAATTGATCTATTGTACTTCCCTGTGAAAAATGTAGAGGCACCCAATTATTTCAGTTCCTGAAGCATATTTTGGCTGTGGCTCTGTTGATTAAGGAGGTCACCACTCTTGTTCCCCAAAGACCAATGTTGTATAAGCCACTTAACATGACGTTAAGCTCTCTCAAACTATTTTTTCCTGGTGAGGTGCATATACAGTATTGGAAGAAAAAAAGTCAGTTCAAATGATGTAAGATGGTTTATTAAGTGCACCATAACTGAACAGAGATCTTAGTAACTTAATATGAATTATTTATTCAGCTAGCCACAATTAAATATTTATTTATATGCTTCCCATTTTTTTTAAAGCAGCAGGTCTTCTTGGGACTTGCAGTGCATGAAATTTATAAAAGAGGCAACACAATTACTATCTTGAACATTATTTATTTCTTATATGTCACCCGTCAACATAACTTGGTCTTGCATGTGAAATCATTTAAATTAATGCCCACAACATTAATTTAATGGGGATGGGGACAAAAATATGCAAGCATGAGCTTTGAAATATCCTTGTTTTCTTATATGGAAACAGCCACTATTTCTTAAATAATACTCAGGTATCTATAGTCTGCCAGATGGAACATTATTAAAAAGCCATATTATTATGACATCCCTTAGAGTTTCCAGTTCTCCTGAGAGCCACAGGTATATAGGTAATTGAAACCCTTTGCATAAGTGTTAACGTAAAGGGGTTTTTTTCTTTCTAATCTTGGAAGCATAGGCATCACTATTTTAAAATAAAAATTTCTGATTGATTTTCCATAAAAATTAATCCACTATCAAAGGGAATTATGGCACTTAGTTCAGAGGTGGGATTCAGCAGGTTCTGACCAGTTCTGGAGAACCGGTAGCGGAAATTTTGAGTAGTTCGGAGAACCAGTAAATACCACCTCTGACTGGCCCCACCCCCATCTATTCTCTGCCTCCCGAGTCCCAGCTGATTGGGAGGAAATGGGGATTTTACAGTATCCTTCCCCTGGAGTGGGGTGGGAATGGAGATTTTACAGTATCCTTCCCCTGCCACGCCCACCAAGCCACGCCCACCAAGCCACACCAGGCCCACCAAGACACGCCCACAGAACCGGTAGTAAAAAAATTTGAATCCACCACTGACTTAGTTATCATTGTTGTTGCCCACATCCCACATCCTACCTTCAAAGATGCCTACGTGATAAATCCAGGAAGAACAGCTCCACGACCTGCAATATTAATACCATTTGGAATTGATCATTTTTCCTTTCTAAAATGGTCCACCATTTTGTCTACAAGTTGAGAATCTGTTTCCGTATTAGTCCTATAGCCTCTTGAAATTTGCTCTTTCAAAGCTCATCATTGGCCTTCTAGCAAAGGGACTGGTTTCAGAGATGGAAGAATCTGACAAATTTTGTAAGATATCAATAAAAGGCTCAATGCTATCACAGAAGCCATTTTAAACTGAGACTTCTCACACTATAAGAGAGGAGGGCAGAGCAGGGCAGGTCTGTTGTAGCAGCACACTATAAAATGCATAACATGTTAGACCTCTTCTATATACTCCTCCAAGTCAAGCATAAATTGTTTTTTTTCTATCTGATTGCAAGGCTAAACTGGTACAAAGCTATTACTACATTTGAGCGGTACTAAAGGGAAATTGGTATTTAGCTTGCTGCATTTAGGAATGACCTCTGGCCCCTGTTATATTGTTCTACATGAAAGATGACTAGTTGGTTACTAATAGGTTCCTCTGTGGCTGCAAATCTCTTAAGGAAATGGGAGGTTTTCCAGATTTCTTCCTTTTGGCTATTTCCTCCATAAGTTCAGATCTTGGTTCCATGCAGGCCAACAGTATAGAGTAGACAGGGCATGCTTCCTTTACTGAGGTCCATCTTGTGTAAAATATCTTCATTGTTAGAAGTCTCCCACCAAGAGAGACTGCATTAAATTTTCCATTTGATCAGATCTCACTGGAGATACTTGTTTGTGGTGGGTTTTTTTTAACAGAATCAGCATTCCTTTTTCACTAGTTGTGCAGCCTTGAATTTGTCCATTGCAGGAATCCCAGTTGCATAAGAAGAATATATTTAAGTGCTTCGTATACTTACAATTTCAACTGACTGTGTAAACTTAATGAACCACAGCAGGTAAACCTGCCTGGTAGAAACCTTTTGCAACTATACGTTCATTTCAGGGGTGGGTTCTAACTTACCTCGCTGCCGGTTCGCTTCCTCCCGCACCTCATGGGCATGCCTCGTGGGCGCACCTCATGGGCGCGCACATGCGCAGTGCAAAAAAATGAAAAAAATGAAAAAAATGAAAAAAATAAAAATAAAAAATAAATAAATAAAAATAAATAAAAACAAGCCGAAAACAAGATGGCAACACATGCACAGTGCCGGAAACTCGGCTTCTGCGCATGCGCAGAAGGAAAAAAAATTTAAAAAATTCAAAAAAAATTCAAAAAAAATAAAAAAAATATGGCGTCGCCCACGTACCGGCACCGACCGAACCGGATCCGTGATGTCATCGTGACATTACCAGCGGGTCGCTACCAGTTCGGGCGAACCGGTCCAAACCGGGAGGAACCCACCTCTGGTTCGTTTTAATGTAGATAACTGAATTTAAAAATGCAGTGAAATAGAAGGTACTCTACTTGCAAATTAGTAATATATTTTCTATAAATCTGAGCTGTTTGAAGCCTGATATTTTGGAAGGAGATTCATTTAGAGCTCTTTCTATCTTTTTCTATGATGCCAACACAATCTACTATTGTCTCCAAGTTATTGTGGATATTTATTATACTTCAAATCCCCCTCCCCCATAAAAAATATTAAGTATTGTATCAAATGCTCTCTTAGCTTGATAACACCTACATCTTCTTGTTTTTGAGAATAAGTGCCAGTTGAGGACTTTTTCAGGCTTTTATTGAGCCACATTCCTGCTTCTACTTTTCATCCCTAAAAAAAATCTATTGAGAAAGAAAAGATTAAATGGATGAATAAAGCCTTTTGATTGGTAACACCAGAAGCCTTCTATATTAATGAGCCCAAGAATGTAACATATAAGCCCACCATTCCCCAATCTGGCAACTTCCAGATGTGTTGGACCTCATCATTCCCTACCAATATGGATTAAATCTGGAAAATTCCCAAAGATGAGAAAACTTCAGCAGAGTTTCTGTTCATCCACTTTGAAAACCTCAGTGTCCCTTAGCGTACTTGACTCCATACTCCATAAATGCAGAGAGAAATAAATTCACACTATTCCAGCTAAGGGACTCAAGGTGTTCTCCCAAATAGTGGTCCCAATTTATTGAAAATATGTTACAAGAACTCCAACAAAAGAGTGATTAGGGTGAGTATAACTAAGTATAGAACATCTATTTTACCATAAACCAAACTAATAATAGTTTTCCTCTGGCATTTCTTCCACTTTGGCTTACCTTTTTTTCTGAGAACACATTTTCAACCAATACTATAAGCTTTACTTTTATGATAAGATATAGTTTCATTAGATTAAATGTGGCTGGGTTGGTTGTCATTTGATATATTGTAAAACCACAGCAGTCACTGTACTAACATCTCTATGCTCCACATTATAGCATCTCAAATGAGCATGATATGATTTATTCGTTCAGGCAGAGCATTTCATGTGAGTATAGCAACTGTGCTTTATAAACCAACTTTAGGATTTATTACAGTATGTTGCATGAACCCAGCCACTGAGTTTATGGAGACATGGGGTAGTTTTAATGAAGTCTTTGCACAATTCCAGAATAGCAGTGTGACCTCATGCCATTGTCTGCATTCAGTATCTGAGTGATTTTATTTCTGATTCTGCTAAATCTACAATCACAGGGAAAAGTGATGTCCTCATTTCTGGGCCTGAATCTTTGCAGAATTTATGGGTGACTTGTTTTCCTGTGGTAGGCACTCTTTGCTTCCTCGTTTCTTTTTTTTTTTAATATAGTAATTTTATAAAACAAAGATAAAAACTAATGCAATAAAAAAATTAAAGAACAAAGCAAAGCAAAGCTAGAAAGGGCAGAAAAGAAGAAAAATAGAAAGTACAGAAAAGAATGAAAAAATAAGAAATGAAAAAGAAATGAGATACATAAAGAAATGACTTCATCACAATAATATAAACCATTTTAGTAACTTATCACCTTCTCTCTTTGTCCCATATTCCATTTTTCCCTATAAACAAATCTGTAAAGCACCCCTTAAATGAGGCAGGGGTGTTAAGAATCTCCTGGTCCACTAGAAGCATGATAAACCCAAAACTATGAATTGGAACATGGAACCTGAGGAGCCTATATGAATCTGGGAACACACACAACACTATCCAAGAAATGTTCAAATACAATATCTCTATACTGGGAGAGAGTGAAATGCGCTGGCCTGAAAATGGAATGTGTAGAATAGGAGATTATACTATCTACTACTCTGGTGAAAATAGTAAACATCAGCAAAATTTCTATGAAGATATAAGTAGTGTATTGAAAACCCTAAAAAGTAATGATATCACAATACTCATGGGGGACTTCAATGCAAAAGTGGGAGAAGGAAGTGATGCTCCTGTAGTTGGAAACTTTGGCTTAGGAACCAGAAATGGTAGAGGTGACAGATTTGTAGACTACTGCAAGGAACATAGGCAATATGTGATGAATACTTTTTTCAAGTTACCAAAAAGATGCATCTACACTTGGAGATCACCGGCAGATACACGAAATAATATAGTAAGGAACCAAATTGACTATTTTACAATAAACAAAAGATTTAGAAGCTCAGTAAAATCAGCAAAGACATACCCAGGTGCAGATGTACCATCTGATCATAATCTACTACTTGCCGAAGTCCAGTTGAAACTAAAAAAGATGAAAAACCCAAATCCTCCTAAACCAAGAATTGACAGTGACTTCATCATTAAACATGGAGATAAGATAAAAGAAGAACTAGAAATTCATTTAAGAGAATCCAACAACCTAAATAATGAAGATGTAGAAGTGAATTGGAATAAATTTAAAAATGCAATAGTAGAGGTAACAAACTCAAAACAAAGAGAGAGGTACCACAAGAAACAACAGTGGATGATGGATGAAATTCTTCATCTCATGGATGAAAGACGTTCTTATAAAAATAAAAACAAAGAAAAATACAATGAATTGCAGAAAACAATTAGAAGAAAAATTAGACTGGCAAAAGAAAAGTGGTGTGCAAAGAGATGCACAGA